>BPLR01008160.1:0-299414 GCA_021605095.1 Caerostris extrusa | reverse complement strand
GGATCCACCACGGTCACCGAGTACGAGAGTTACCCCTGCAAAACACAAGGAGTGTCAGTCCTGAAAATAACGCCTGAGCTGCTCAGCTACACGTTGCTACTTCTACAATTCGGCAGACACACTCAAACAGACTGCCGAAAATGACCCTGAAATTAGGGAAGTGTAAGCTATTTGTCATTATAAATGACAAAACAGATCGCGCCACGAACAGAGACTCTTCCATAACTCCTCCTCCTGCAATTCCATATAAGGCTGTTGTCTTATACTAGGATTCAATGTAAACAAGGGTAGAAGAAGGAACGCGACGGAGTTACTGATGGAGGCGGTTGCTCGAATAAGTATTTTGGAGTGTGAATAAATATTTTACATATATCAACTGAAAGTTGTGTTTATTAATGAGAAAAGAAAAAGAAGATAACAAGTTTTTCAGAAGTGGGATTCGAAATCTACAATCTGACATGAATTACGTTTTGAGTAGTAAAGGAAAAAAAGGTAAATGATTTCATTTCTGCGTTCTACGTTTCGTTTCTACGTTTACCCTTAAAAGTCTGCCCTGGAGCGCACTCTCAATACTCGTCGGTGTGTGTAAAAGGTAACGTGTACGCCGTCATTTGGTTATTGACTAATGAGAGTTGTAACATAAGCTTCGAGAAATGCATTGCATAAGTCTAACTAATAAGTCAAACTAATTAATTGAATAAGTCTAACTGATAAGTCAAACTAATTAATTGAATAAGTCTAACTGATAAGTCAAACCAATTAACTGAATAAGTCTAGCTAATCGAAGAATACATTATTTTAGACAGGGGCTGCCAAAACGTGGATAGCTTGAGCTTTTAATTGGAAGTCTTGTTTATTTTCTATTTCAAAAATTGTATAAAAACCTGGGTTTTGAATCTTGTTGAAAAACCCAAAGCATATAGCAATTATCATAATGTGGAAAATACATAGTTAAGGCTACGTTATAATTTTTAGTAGAAACAAGTAATATAAATTTTTTTTAAAAGTCAATTCTACTTTTTTTTTTTCACTCTAATGCAGAAAAGTCCTTTACAAATAAAGTTCAAATTTTCCTCTTACATCTGGGGCCATCTATTATTAGATACATGCAACTTAAATATAAAAAAACTAAAATGAATTAATTAAATTTAATGAATGAATTAATATTTGAAAAACTGCATTAACATCCAGTGTTATCCACTACAAGTTTCAAAAATGTATTTGAACTGGAGTGGCTGAATAAAAAAGTATTTTAATAAGGATTGAAAATTTGAACAAGATATATATAGGGAGAGTGTGAGCTAATAGAAGGAATTGAAAAAAAGGGCTTCACTGAACATTTTCCAATTTCTCTGTTATTCTACAATTTGATATTTTCTTCAAATAAAAATGATGTCTTTCATTTACATTTTCCATCGTGTTTGCCTTAAATTGTGACTGTACACTTATTGTAATGGGTGAATACATATTATTTCAAGACAGAGCATGCTTAGTGAGTGAAATGACTTTTACTGTAACGGAATTGAGGGGAGTAGCTTGTACATAATCGACTCCTTCGCAAATCGTGTAAAATCTAAGCAGACGAATGCAGTAGAGGATCGAATTTTCTTAAGGAAAGCAATGAAAAGTGATTGCATTCTAAAATGATGATGTAATTAATAATTCTTCAGTACGGTCTAATAAAAGATTTGCGAAGTGGATTTTTAAAAAGAATGATGTTGATTGTCACGGATCATGCTCATAATATATGGCCGCCATACTTGATGGCGTAAGTCTAATACCAGAATGAATGTCTTTACAGTCAGTCAGTTTGTAATTTTCGGAATTCCTTGGCCCCCCCAGGGGCCTAACCCCTGTCTGCAAAGTAGGAAGCATGGTAGGTAAAGTTCATGAAATAAAAAGTCAAAGCAGCAAGTGACCAAGGTCTGTCCCAGTTCAAAAGTAAGTTTAAAAGTAACATATATTAAAAATATTTCTTTTAATAATATAATTAAGTAAAAAGAGAGCTATTAAAATAAAGTAAAAATAAAAATCAAAAATCAAATAAGAATACACCACAGAATGGAGTTACAGCTGCTAGAAATGATGACTAAAGGAACAGGTCAGGGTGCTCCTGACGACAGAGACAATTCGTCTAGGTTAGTTGCAAGTAATGTAAGACCGCCCTTGGGCGTTTAGCATTCTCCGGCAAAGAAAAATCGTATCTCGGAAGATTACGAATGTTCGGGATATGGTCAAGATTTTCATAAAAATTTTCCGTAAGCTTGAGCATAACATTTTGAATATGAATGTCTTTACACTTGTAATATCTGTCATTTTTTATATTCGACACCTTTGGCTAGTTAAATTGTAGAATTGGCGATCTTTCCTTGGAGAGGGGTTGCCGTAGTTGGCATTTTTACTGCAGAACTGTCTGTCGGAGTGAGGGGAGAGCACTGCTGCGAGTTAAATATTGTTTTGAAGGAAAATAAATTTATTTTGTTATTGTTTTAAAATAATCATCCCGATTATTCAATGACGAGTAAACGAGTTACAACATTAGCGGAAAATGAAATCCCAAACAACGAATAAATTAGTTTTGAGAAATAAAATTTAAGTAAAGTACTTCTAAACGTAACATTGCAATTTGATTAAAAATAATTTGATAAAGGCGAGAGGGACCCTTTAAAATGCGAAAGGAACGGTACTCTAACAACTCCCCCCAAAAAAAATTGCTAAAGGATTTTGCAAAGTGGCGCTGTTAGTTGGCGATTTTCAAAAAGAATGGCGAAGAAGAACTCTTAGGACAATATTTATTGAAAGTAAGTCACCACCTAATGAAATAATACTGTTTTTCGGTCGGCCTTGGAAAATTAGGATGTGTTGTAGCTATCCCACTTCTGAAATTTGTAGTCGCTAGCTAGCAAAATAGTTGTGCCAGGTGGACGGAAACACTCAATATTTCTATTCACAGTAATTTATTTATAATACTTTACATACAAGGCACCCTGGGCCACTTCTACAGTAGCAATTCTATTTAATAGTTAAAAGACATGAACACATCACATACGGTCCCTGACCGTGTGTCTCGTTCTGACGCTCCAAGCGTTCTGCCTCGTCGCCTCAAAAATCTAACTGCATGTACTTAATAGTTTATACAGTTATGGTACCAGTTACTGATCACAATCGCGACAATTTAGTTACAGTTAAACCTTACAGATGTAATGCCAAAGCGTGATTAATTTCAGAGAGAGGGGGAGGAACTCACAGCACGAGGCGGGAGAATGAGAGCTGCCTGTTGATGGAGGAGACGATCCAGTCGAACACCCTCAGGTACAGGAACTGTACCCAGGCGTCCCTCTTGGCCACCACCTCCTCCACCCCGCACCCCTGCAGATCACGGAGCACAGCTGCTCGTGGTCCACGCTCAGGTTCTTGGCGGCTGCAAAACACACAGAAAAACACTCGAGAGTTACTCCAGGACGTGAAAAAATAATTGGTCTTGCTTTTTGGCCACAGTAGTGGAATACAATTTCTACAGTAAGACAGCGGCCTGGTGGCCTAGTGGCTGGCGCTCTAGCCTATGGTATCCCAGGCTTCAGGTTCGAATCCTGGCGGTGGCATGGATGTTTGTGAGTGGTTCGGAATCCACGTGAAACTGTAGGTCCCGGTCTGTTCGGTCCAAAGTGTGCACAAGATGACCGTAGAGCGAGAAACCAAGCTAAACCAAAAAGTAAAACCAATTTTTTTTTTTCAAAAACCCTTTATTTATTCTTCCAAATTTATTTCACCGCCTTCAAAGTAATCCTCTCCGGACACAATGCACTTGTGCCGACGTTTTTTTCCATTTCTCAATGCATGCTGAAAAGTCATCGCCTTCAAAGCGCGCGGTGACTCACGTTGAATCTCTTTGTGAATCGGCGTAACATTCTATATGTTTCTGCAAACGAAATTGAATGCAAGCTCTTTGTTCAATTAATTCAGACATGGAGCTTCGTCGGTTGAGGTTGAGGGTCGACCAGAGGGCTCTTCATCTTCAACGTTGTTGTTTGTTGTCTTCCTGTTGCAGTTCTAATGCAGCTGACAATATAGAGACAGTTAATATTCATGGCATCAGAAAGGTCTGCACCACTGTTAATCATTGAGCACTACCCAGGGGGAACGTGTAGCTTGAAGATATATTACGGACGCAGAGTAACAATATTTCAGCAACGCTCTACTGTCCTATTATACCGGGACCTACGGTTTAAAGTGGATACCGAACCATCACAAACATCAATGGCACCGCCGGGATGAATTAGAATTTCAATAAGAAGGAAAAATATCAAAACAAAAGTTCAAGCAAAATAAAAAACCACCTGACGTGACGAGGTAAGGATTGTTGGCTGTAGCTGCCTGTCCTTTCATTGTGTAGGTGACGTCCCCCAAGAGCAAGATGGCGGCTAAGATTCGAAGAACCACTAAGATTTCCTGCAATAAAAGAAATTTTTTAGGTAAAATAGATTTTATTAGGTAAAGTACAGAAATGAAATTGAAATATATGTTCATAACAATAAATCCCAATCTGTACAATAGAGAAAATGTTTTAAATGGATCGTAGGATTTGTTTTCTTATTCACCAGAAACGTGTCATTTATTAAAAAAAAAAATTTTATTGATTCTTTTTTTTTTTTTCCGATTATTAAAATATAGAATATCTTGAAACTGAATGTATTTGTTTACTTTTTTCTATCTCTAAACACGAAAGGTACATGCAATACATCTCACTGTGCTTACCTGCTATTAGCAGCTGCTGTGCTTTTTAAATCCAGGCAGCTTCATTTTGTTTTGAAAACCTTGCTTTAAAAGTTCCGAAATGTTGTTGATTTGGGTGAAACGAATTCTCCGTATAAATTCTAAAACACACTTTCCAGGGCCGTAATTGGAGATATGGGGCCCAGGTGGAAAGGAGGATAATTTGGCCCCTTTTTCATTATTTTTCTCTAACCCCTTTTTGCTAGTTATGGCTTATCATATTCTTAATAATTAAAGTAGTTTTATCCACTTAAATGCAATGAAATTTCTTTCATTAAATATCCCGTTGATGTTACATTTTTATTCTTGTTAAATCAATCGGGGATCCCCGTGCCCTGTTGTTGTTATGACAGTACCCCTAATTACGCCCCTGTCCTTTGTAGTGGACTTCGGAAGGACCGGTCATCCCGAATAGACCCCATTTTAAAGGGATGTCAAAAAAAAAAAAAAAAAAGAATTCATAATGCTAGCTGTCTCTTACTGTTCTATTGAGTTAGGTCTCGATGAGATTTTTTCAATCACTCCCGTTACATATCTAGATGAGATAGAACAGCGGGAATTGAACGCATGGTTCCGGATTTCAGGATAATTCTTCTTCACCCCAGATCTCCAGGTGGCGCGGGGGTTCTGTTTCACTAGAATCTTTCTACATTTCTCTATGCGGTGATCTATTTCGATCTTCCAAACTTTGAATATTGATACTCATATCAAACTGAACGTGAACGTCAGTGAACGTGACCTAAACTATCAAATTCTGAACCCGACTAACAATACGAACTGATTTTTAAAGGGTTTGATATAACAAGAATTTAGTTTTTCTGTATACGAGCTGTGATTTAAACTGATTTCTTAACCCATAAAATACCCTATTGTGAGACACAATTCTATTTGTTACTTTAGGTAAGATATTAGAGAGTTTTTGCATACCGTATTTTCATAATACGGTATTTTTTTTTCTCTCCTAGCGCGTATACTCATAGGAAACATCATTACAGATACGCATGCTCAATTTCCTATGAGCATGCGCGCTAGGGAGAAAAAAAATTCCGTATTATAAAAATACGGTATGCAGAAACTCTATATTATTTCAGTTAAGATATTATTATTATATATGTGTTCACGTCTAAATAATCTTTTTTCGAGCTGGTTGGAATGACCGAGTGCATTATAGTATGAAGGAACCTACCTCCTCCGTGAAGGAGAGGACGCGGAAGGAGTGGTAGAGGGCCTTGTAGCCGGCCACCAGATCGGCGGCAGACCTGGAGGGCTTGGAGGGCAGGGCGCGCATCGCCGACAGCTTGTCCAGGCCGAACTCCGCCAGCCGCTTCTCGCTCTTCAGGCCCTCGAACACATAGTACAGCACGTGGAAGTTGCCCTCGTTCCTGGGAGAAACACAGTTAGGATTGGGCCATAAATATTAACTGTCTCTGTCTTACCAGCTGCATTAGAACAACAACAATATATTGATTGCTTCACAACATAAAAATAAGCTTAATGAAATTTTTCAATTGATACTCGGCATCTTTGAGAATATGTAGAAAGTAAAAGAAAAAAAAAATCAGCATAATTGCCTGAACAGAGCGACTCATCCTTACAAAAACTGTTATAAGAGACGCAATACTATTTCCTCCCCCTCTCAAGTTTTCTTTATGGTGCAATTTAGTTTGGTTTGGTTTGTCACTTTACGGTCATCTTGTCATCTTGCGCGCACTTCAGGCTAATTAGACCGGGATCTTCAGTTTAACGTGGATTCCGAACCACCACCAAGCATCCAAGGGATGGGGGAAACAAGAGACACAGTTATAGACCATTTTTGCACCAAAAGGAAATGTATGAAAATGGAATGTTTGAGCTAATTGGATGTTTTAGACAGGGGCTTCTTCTGATCCTTCTGCAAGGTAAAAGTCCAAATGACTGTATTTTGATCTTGTAGATCGCGGAAGGCCTGATGGCCAATTGCCTTGCACTCTGGCCTTAGTTACCACAATCTCCAGGTTCGAATCATGGCGGTAGCATGGAAGTGTGTGAGGGGTTCGGAATCCACTTTAAACTGTAGGTCACGGTCTAATTAGCCTAAAGGGTGCAGATGGTCGTAGGGCGCAAACCAAACTTTGTGGAAAATGAGCAATCGGGTAGCAGATATGTTAAGGCCGCAAAGAAAGTATAGGGTAAAATATATTAATTATATGTTATTGTATATAATATTATAAAATATATTTATAGAAAGTTTAATAGGGTTTAATGCAATAACGAAATCTTCTAATTGTTGATCGGAACAGCAAGAAAAGGATAATAGGAAACTACTACTGAGCCCGAAAGTAAGACCAATGCACTTGTGACAAATTTTTTTCCAATCCTCAATGCATGCTAAAAAGTCATCGGCAGGGAATGGCCTTCAAAGCGCGCGGCGATTCACGTTGAATCTCTTAAATCGACTCAAGCACGGTGTCTCCGGAATCACGGTGTCTTTTGAGTTTAAGGAATAGCCTGAAGTGGCACGGTGTGATTACGGTGGTTGTGGAACGATATGGGGTTCCTTTTGGGCGAAAAACTCACGAAGAATCAATGCAGTGTGAGCTCGCGCATTCAGTGTTTTCTGTAACGATCGAGATTGGACGCGTTTGAGGCCCAAAATAAAATGGGCCGATACTTCTGAAATTCCAACATCATCAGCAAGTTCTCTAATTGTAAATAGACGGATTGCAAGCATCCAATTTTTAATTTTTTGGACGTTAGCTTCGTCTATTGAGGTGGAGGGTCGACCAGAGGGCTCTTCGTCTTCGACTCGTTCTCTGCCTTCTTTGAACTGTTTATACCACTTTTAAACATTTCTTTCCGATATCGGAATGCTCACCGAATGCCTCCTGCAACATTCTATACGTTTCCGCAAACAAATTCAAATGCGAGTTCTTTGCTCAATGAATTCAGACATTTCAGAAATCGCCGGAATCAGTTTCGGTGTCGCTCAAATATTATAAATATTTTGACGTCAAATTTCACACAGATGTCAAGGACAGCGCCAGCAACCTAAAAAATAAAAAATAAATAGAATTCCTTTAGCCTGTTCCTTAATCCTTTTATGTTGAAAATGGGTCTAACTTTTTGGACACAGTAGTAAAAAAATTCAATTGCGATCCATGGCTGAATTAAGACTTTTTATGAAAAGGTATATGGAATCCTCATTTAAATTATTTGTGGCAACGGTTCAAATTATAATCTATTAATTAAAGTAATGCTATCTTTTCAAATTGTGAAAAACTTTAAAGAATAATAATTTCCTTAAAATAATACTCGACAAGAAAGAGCCAAAATAAACCATGAAAACAATTTAAAGTCCATGATTTTGAGTGGAAAGGCAGAGAATTCGAATTTTATGAATAAAGTTAGAAAAATATTTAATTCTGAAGTTCAACGATATTTTAGAAAGTTTAATAATTTATAAAAGGAAATGATTTTAAAACCGAATCAGTTCACATGTCTAGCTCATCCTAAATCACTGCAAAAACTTTGTGAAACATGTCAAACTCATGTTCAAAATTAGTTTCGATCATTGAAAGTTGGCAGTTAATACAATGATATTTAGTTGGAACATCTGCTAGTTCGAAACTTTTCTAATGAATCCAAAATTTCCTAGAAACATTTTTGTCAATAACTCAGATGACTAAAATTAATTTTTGGTGTCGTGGTAATTCATAAATTTCTCCATTATCAGGAAATTTGATATGCCAATCACTGAATCTTTTAATGCATTATTAATTATTTGCATTATTAATTATTTGCCTTCATTATTTAAAACTTTAATTTCAAAACTGATTAGGCTGGAAAGGCAGTTGAAGAAGTACATCAACAACAAAAAAAAAAAAAAAATAATGGAAACCTCTGCATCACTATTTTTTTCTTTTCGGAATAAATTTTACGAATATCTCTAATTATCAACGGTTGTCGTAAATAAAATTCAAAAAGCTTTTTAGAAGAGAACACATCAAGTCGTGACGACGCTTTATTTTCGCAGGGGATTAATTATGGCCCGAATGCGCGTTTAAATTGAGAGCTTTAGGGACTTCAAAGGAATCATTAGAACTCGGAAAAAACATGGCGTCGTTACGTAATTAGATCCTTTTGAAGTGCACCATAATGATTGTAATCCTTTAAAGAAAGAAAATAAACTTACGCGTGACTTATTCTGGTAATTATTTTCTTTAATTCGAGCGAATTCCGCTCTTTTAAACCTAGGATTGCATCACATATAAAAAAAAAAAGGGCTTCGTTTTTAAAAAAATTTAAATGACAAAAATTAATGGTATACTACTGTGTCCAAAGGTAAGACCCATTTTCAATGGATGGCTTATGGATTTTCTTTTTTTTTTTTTTTTTTTTTTTAGGTTGCTGGCACTGTCCTTGAATTCTGCGTGAAATTTCATGTCAAAATATTCATTTGTGTTTGAGGTACGCTTGACTTTGTGAGACGCTGAAACGGATTCTGGCGATTTTTGAAACGACTGAATTTATTGAGCAAAGAACTTGCATTCAGTTTTGTTTCCAGAAACGCATAGAATGTTGCAGAAGGCATTCGGCGAGCCCTCCTATACCTGAAAGAAATATTTAGAAGTGGTATAAACAGTTCAAAGAAGGCAGAGAAAGCGTTGAAGACGAAGAACCCTCTGGTCGACCCCCACACTCAATCGACGTATCTCACTTTCAAAAAAAAAAATAAAGATTGGGTGCTTGCAGTCCATCGATTTACAATTAGAGACCTTGCTGCTGATATTGGAATTTCAAAAGGATCGGCCCATTCCATTTTGGGCCTCAAACACGTCAAATCTCGATTGGTACCGAAAGCAATGAATGGGCCAGCTTAACACTGCATTGATTCTTCGTGACTCTTTTTGCAAAAAATGAAACCCACATCGTTCCACTACCACCGTACTCACCCCATGCGACTTCTGGCTATTCCCTAAACTCAAAATACCACTCCGCTGACACCGTTTTGAGTCGATTGCATACATTCGACCCGAATCGGCGCTAGCTTTGAAGGCCATCCCTGCCGATGACTTTTAGCATGCATTGAGGATTGGAAAAAAAGCGTTGGCATAAGTGCATTGTGTCCGGAGTGGATTAGTTTGAAGGCGATGAAATAAATTTGGAAGAATAAATAAAGAGTTTTTGAATAAAAAATGGGTTTTACTTTTTGAGCACAGTTGTATATAAGCTACTGGCTATACTAACCAGTATAATACGTTTGCAAAATTCTATTATTTGGATTTTTATACCATTAATTTTTGTCATTTAAATTTTTTAAAAGCTAACCCTTTTTTTCATTCGTGATGTAATCCTAGGCTGAAAAGACCAGAATTCCATCGAATTAAAGTAAATAATTACCTCAATAAGTCACGCGAAATTCATGTTTTTTTCCTTTACAGGATTACAATCATTATGGTGCACTTCAAAAGGATCTAATTACGTAACGACGCCATGTTTTTTCCGAGTTCTAATGATTCCTTTGAAGTCCCTAAAGCTTTCAATTTAAATGCGCATTCGGGCCATAATTAATCCCCTACGAAAATAAAGCGTCGTCGGGACTTGATGTGTTTGTTCTCTTCTAAAAAGCCTTTTGAGTTTTATTTACGACAACCGTTGAATTTTGATAATTAGAGATATTCGTAAAGTTTATTCTGAAAGAAAATAAATTATAGTTTAAAAAACCAAAAAACACGTTTTTAGAGTTAATCAAACTAAAAAGTATTAAATAATCGTTAACATAAGAATAAAATGACTGACGAGAAAATGAATGTCACTGTTCTAAAAGCGTGGGGTGCTCGATATCAATCGTTACAATTTTTCACTAGTTTCATTCCGAAATGCAGAGTTAGTTTAAAAATGTCATACAAAGCACCCCACGCTTTTAGAACAATGACATTCATTTTCTCGTCACTAACTTTTACTCTTATGTTCGCAATTATTTTTTACTTTTAGTTTGATTAACTCTAAAAGCGTGTTTTTAAACTATATTTAAATGAGGTCCGGGTACGGAGGACAGGAACTATAGTTCTTACAATAATTTAATTGTGAGTAAAACAAAGGATAAATGCGAATAGGTCGAGCCAGCCAGGATTCGAACAGGGAATCTCCTGATTCGTAGTCAGGCGCGTTATTTGTTGTCCCACGTAGGTTTTAATATCTTAGGTACTTTTATTCTACACGGGTTAAATTGCTCTTCATAGGTTAAAATAAAATCACTAATCCTGGCGATCCAACAAACAGATGAAACTAATAAAATCCCTAATTCTTGCGATCCTAATCATGATGAGATAATAAACTTATCAAACTATTTTAGTGTCGTCAGTTCTTGATAAGTCTACAACGTTTAATTTAAATCTGATCTCTTAAAGTAGGGCAAAATTGAGCCCAAAGAGTCAGTTACAAACAAACATACAGGTGAAACTAATAAAAGCATATTAAAAAAGAATAGTGAGACAGAGGTTTAAACTATTTTTTGTTGTTGTACTTCTTCTTCAACTAATCAGCCTAATCAGTTTTGAAAGTAAAGTTGCAAATAATTAATAATGCATTACAAGATTCAGTGATTGGCGGATCGAATTTCCTGATATCAGAGAAACATACCAGAAATTACCATGGTACCAAAAATTAATTTTAGTCATCTGAGTTATCGACAAAAATTTGTCTGGCAAATTTTTGATTCCTTAGAAAGGTTTAATTCTTTTATTTCTCTGTTCGTTTCCAACTTTCAGATTTTCAAATTGAATATCATTGTATTAACTGTCAAGTTTCAATGATCCAAATTAATTTTGAACATCAGTTTGACCTGTTACGCAAAGTTTTTGCAGTGATTTTAGGATGAGCTACACATGGAAATTGACTGAGTTTTAAAATTGTTTCCTTTCATAAATTAATAAACTTTCTAAAATTAAATATTTTTTCTTACTTTTCACACAATTCGAATTATCTGCCTTTGCACTCAAAAGCTTAGACTTTAAATTGTTTTCGTGATATATTTTGGTTCTCTCATGTTGATTATTATTTTAAGGAAATTATTTTTCTTTAAAGTTTTTCAGAATTAAAAAAGATAGCATTACTTTTAATTAATAGATTATAATTTAAATCGTCGCCTCAAATAATTTAAAAAAGGATTCCATATACCTTTATATAAAAACTTTTAATTTACCCGTGGATCGAAATTGAATTTTTTTACTACTGTGTCCAAAATGTAAAACCAATTTTCAATTTAAAATTCCCAGGTCTTATGGAATTTCAATTTTTTTTTTTTTTTTAGGTTGCTGACACTGTCCTTGACATCTGTGGGAAATTTCACGTCAAAATATTCATGACTGTTTGAGTGACGCTTGGCTTTGTGAGACGCTCAAATTTATTCTGGTGATTTTTTTGAAATGCCTGAAGGAATTGAGCTAAGAACTATAGAACTATAGAAACGTATAGAATATAGCAGAAGGCATTCCGTGAGCATTCTTATATCAGAAAGAAGTGTTTAGAAGTTGTATAAACAGTTCAAAGAAGGCAGAGAACGCGTTGAAGACGAAGAGCCCTCAGGTCGACCACCAACCTCAACTGACGAAGCTCATATATCTAAAAAATTAAAGATTGGGTGCTTGCAAACCGTCGATTTACAATTAGAGACCTTGCTGATGATGTTGGGATTTCAAAAAGAATCGGTTCATTCCATTTTGGGCCTCAAGCGTGTCCAATCTCGACTGGTACCGAAAACACTGATTGCGCCAGTTCACACTGCATTGATTCTTTGTGACATTTTCGCTAAAAGCGAAGCCCATATCGTTCCACAACCACCGTGCGACTTTTGGCTGTTCCCAAACTCAAAAGACCACTCTGGACACACCATTTTGTGTCGATTGAAGAGATTCCCATATTAGAGCATTAAACTCAATTAAACTTTCTATAATTTATGCTGTCTTAACACTTCTGTTAATCCGATTTTTCATTTCACTCGATCTGCAAGATCAAAATACAGTCAATTGTATTTTTATGGTGCAGAAGGAACAGAAAAGTTCCTTTTTCCAGTTTAATCTCGCGGCCTAATACCCAATTGTCCGTGTACCGATGACTTCATGTTCGAATCCCAGCTGTGACATGGATGTTTGTGAAGGATTCTGAATCCACTTCAAACTGTAGGTCTCTGTCTAATTAGCCTAAAGTGTGCACAAGACGACCGTGGAGTGACAAACCAATCTGTGCCAAATGGATTGCCAATTTCGTCAAGTAGGGGTTTTTCGCTGTAGAGGGCCCCGGGAGAATCCTCAGTATCGCATCAAGTTGCCAATCGCCAAACCTATTTATTATACGCTTATTTGTTGAACCAGAATAGAAAAGTATGTTTATATTAAGTTTTCTATTCATATTTAATATCATTTATAAGTAATATTTACTATTAAGCTTAAATTCATTATTTACGTCTAATTTCATAATCCTTTAGCATGTGCATGGATTGATATTGAATTCACATTAAACTGTAGGTCCTGATCTATTTAGCCTGAAGTGTGCACAAAATGACCGCAGAGCGACAAACTAATCTGTGCCAAATAGATTGCCAATATCGCCAAATAGAGATTTTTCCTCGGAGCAAACCTTCAGCTTCGCACCAAGTTGGCGATCGCCAAACCGATTTTTTTATTTATTATATGTTTATTTGTTGGACCAGAGTAGAAAAGTATGTTTATAGCAAGTTTTCTATTTATATTTAATATCATTTATAATTAATATTTAGCATTAGACTTAAATTCATTTTTTACGTGTAATTTCATAATCCTTTAGCATCTGCATGTATTGATATTGAATCCACGTTAAACTGTAGGTCCCGGTCTGTTTAGCCTAAAGTGTGCACATGACGACCGTAGAGCGACAAAACCGAATCAGTTTATTCTTATGAACGAAAAAGCACAAATGAAATGCATTTTCATTTGCCGAAGTGCAAAGTTTTCATAAATAATTTCATAAAAGTCAGAATTAATTGGAAGATTCTCTTGTTGAGATAGACAACAAAAAAGCAAATACACTTACTCGGGTATTGAAGTGATTCTTGTCCTGTCCAGCAGGATGGCAGTGATGATACCTGCAAAGAAACAAGTAATATAAAAAAAAAAAAATTAAGTCAATTTCTACTTTTTTCACTCTATTGCAGAAAAGTCCTTTACAAATAAAGTTAAAATTTGCCTTTTACATCTGGCGCCATCTATTGGTGGATAAATGCAACTTAAATCTAAAAAACAAGTAATATAAAAAAAAAAAAAATTGAATTCCTTCTTTTTTTTCACTATATTGCAGAAAGTCCTTTATAAATAATTATCATAAATTTTTTAAAGTTTATCTGGCGCCATCTATTGGTAGATGTTTGCAACTTGAAATTAAAAAAAAAAAATTAAAATTAATGAATTAGATTTAATTACTGAATGAATATTTGAAAAAACTGTATTAACGTCTAGTGTCATCCACTACAAGTTCAAAAAAAATGTACTTGAACTCGAGTGGATCAATAAAAGTATTTTATGAACGATTGAAAATTTGAACAAGATATTTATAAGGAGTGTGTGAACTAATAGAAAGAATTGAAAAAGAAAGTCCTTTGCATTAATTGCATTTGGGAATCACTCGTTAAATAATTATGTGCATTAAATAATGCGCATTAAAAATACGTAAGTGTAAATTAAAAATACTTTTTACACTTCTATAGAATAAGTCTTAACTACCATCCAAAAAGAGACACCAAGAAGGACAAAAGTTATTGAAGCCAAATTTTTTATCATCATGTTCATCATTTAACATCATGTTTAACATCATCATGTTCATCAATTAACATCATGTACACACATGATAAAAAATTGTTCAAAAGTTCGAAATGGAAACGGATCTGCAAATGAAACTTTTGTCTAGAACTTCATGTACTGATAAAAAGAAGAACATAAATATTTATACCAATTATGAAATGATGGACATATTTTCTATGAAATAAGTAAACTCCAAGAGAACTTTGTAAAACCAAAAATTAATACCTACAAAAACTCAAAATCCATAAATAATAATTATATATTCTGAAATAACAGAATAATCCAATATTCTTTAATAACAGAATAACTCTTTCTATATATTCCATTATCACTGAGGATGATTTTATCAAAGAATGCGTACTCACAATATATCAGAAATCAAGTAATACATAATGGAATCTCTAATGTGAAATAAATATACAATAATGAAATACACACATACATATATTTATGTATATATATACCAGGGTAGTCTAAAAAGTTTCCGACATGAACTTGTAGATGGCAGTACTCATCAACAAAGAGATGGGACGTGTTTGCGCATGCGCTGAACGTTACTCGCCTAAATTTCAGTCATTTTGAAAGCTTAGCCGTTGTTTTTGTGAAAATGAAAAAAATTGAGTATCGAGCTGTCTTTAAAAATAAATACTTATTTATTTTTGAAGGGCGATTCGCCTACACAAATCAAAGATCGTATACATATATACGTAGATTTTAATCTAAGTTTTATTTCATATGACTTTGAACTGTAGACTGGTTTGATGCGTTTTTTGAATAATAAGTTTTATTCAAAATACGTGAAGAATTTTTCCTCTACCTGCGTGTGTAAAATTAAATAGATTTTAGTAATTTAATTTCGTTCCGTACCAATGATTTTTGCATCGCATATATCAAAACAACTCAGCGAGCAAATCGAGTAGATTTTATTTGAATAAAACGGAAAAATATAAAACTGCTCTTTTCATTGAGCAAAACTCACCTCCAGTAATCTTCCCAGTTTTGGTGAAGGTCACTGCGACCGTCTTGAGCAGACGACTGGCGTTCTGGTTGTAAGCGGTCCGGGCGGATCAAAAGCGTCCAGCAGAGGGCACAGCTGCTGGATCTTCTCTGCCATCCCGATGTTGCCACTCTGGAAGAGTGAAAAAAAAAATTAATTAACTGAACGGCAAATTTCAACATCATGTGTGTAAACTATTTGATAGGACAAGACGATAGATGGCGCCACCAACTCCGTACGAGAGGTGTGGTCCCGTACGGGAATTCAAATGTAAGAGCAAGGAAGGTAAGCAACGGGATTAGCGATGGCTGAAAGTAATATTTGTAGTAGCAATAAATATATTAATATAATCAACTGAGAATCGTCTCTATTAATGTTAAGAAAAGTAAAAGAAGCCAACATGTGTGAACATGATAAGTTGCATGTACGCAGCCCGACCGTCGACTGGACATCTACTGCTTATTGTGCTGTATTGGATATCCATCATCATCCCCTTCCCAGTCAATATGTGCGGCAGAATTCCATGGATCGTCGTCTTCTGGTGGATCGGCCCCTGAGAAGTTTTTGTTTTTTCCCTGGGGACTTGAAAGCATAGAGGCAAGGGATGACTGAAAACACTATCCTACAGGCCACATGTTCTTACACTGTGTTTTTGAAAACACTGCATCAATGCTCTTCCGAGCTCTCGTTGTATATTGAGCAATGTTATTTCTCAAAGTCGTGTAATATATCTCATCCATTATTGTGCAAAATTTTCGTCCGCGCACCGTACCCATATCAATATTGAAATCACCGGCCAATACTGTTTTGTAATCGCGATTTTTTACTGTCCAAGCTCTCGTCAAAGGCGTCGGTAATGTCATTGTCGCTCGATCCTGGTTTTGCATATAAAACGGCCACACGCACTTTTGTTTTAAAGTTTGCAACCAACACGTGAATCCCAGATCTTGATTTGGAAGCATTTCAACGATTTCTACTAAGGGCTTAAGATGGTGCTTGATGCAAATGGACACACCGCTCGGCCCTGCTGCACATTACCACTGGATCACGAGTTAGGCTTCTTCAGCAATGTGGGAAATAATTGAGACATTCATTTTCACCACTAGTCCAAACAATATAAGCGCAGATCGAAAACGATATTCCAAACTTATGTACGATACAAGCTCATGTAGAAATGATTTTTAATTTATTGATTTATTTCGATAGATTGGGAAAAACTAGGAAGCAAAATAGTGCAAAAATATCAGTAATTGAAATATCGCCTGTTCTATAAACATCAGATTTAAAAATAATTTTAATTATTGCTAGCTCTTTTAGATCACTATTTTTCACATACGATTGTTGATAGAATAGAGAATATTCTAGAATAAACATAGCCGGACTTTGTTGCTTTCAGAGCTTTAAAATTCGTTTTTATAATTTTATCCATAATGCTTTTATAAACACGAAGAACAATTCAGTCTTTAAGATAAAGCAGTTTAGCCTTATCTTCTTTCATGACATGTAGGGTTTAACTATTTAGTATGGTTTCCGTCGTGATATGAAGTACTAAGCAATTTAGCGTCGTTCGATTCAAGATACTAAAAAGACTAAATGAAACAAATTACCGGGACTTAACTCACCGGACTGAGGAATGCCAGCTGCTTGATGATCTGGGTGGTGGAGAAGGACTTGCCGCTTCCGCACTTGCCGAACGTGATGATCACCTGGAATCAAAAATAAGCACCGAATTGTAATGTTAAATCTATACTAATTATGCATTTTCCTTTAAAATGAGAGAAATCAATGCACCGATAAAGAAATGTCAGAGTTTCATGTGGCTTTTACTAAAGCAGAATTCAAGTGTTGGCTAAAAAAGCACACATTATACTTAAACACAATTGAACGGCATTTAATGAAATACTTTTTCGGGTTTTTTTCCTTGGATCATAGGACTTTGACCCACTAAGTGTTGGGATTTGATACAATTGACATTACTCGTGAGAAAAATGTTACCTGGGATCTTTGTGGTGCAGCATCTGCTGGTAGGCCCTGTCTGCGATGGCGAACACGTGCGGGGGTTGTCGGACCGGGCCTTCTCCCAGTACTGCCTCTGCACCTGCAACGAAGGATTTCAGGTATTTCATTTACATTACAGAGATACTGGCATAAAAAACGGCAGTGTTTTTTAATAATTCTACACATTTCCATCAATGTATAAAAAGACAAGAAATATAGGGATTTCTTTTTTCAGTCAAAAGAATAAATAATTTCCCCTTTATTTCTTATGGCTCAGATTTACATCCTCATATAATTTAAGTTCCGAACGAACTACAACCGAGGTAAACCCGCATTTCGATAATATTATAAAACTTAAAGAATTCTATTTATGACTAGATTCTGTCATCTGTCCATAACAATAGTTGCAAGTGAATATTTAAACGGGAATTGTTGGCGAATGCAGCTGTAGGTTACTTTGTAGCGCAAAATGGCGGAGGCTTCCACCGAAATCAATGTTTCACGACATCTGTCATGTTTTTTTGACGCATCTTTCAATTTTAAGGTTAACCTAATTATTGCGAATTATAACTTTTTTTTTTTTTCTAATTTCATTCGCCGATCGAAGTCAATTGTTTTATTTCAACTGAATATCAACCTATTGTAAAAGTAAGATTAAAAAATAATAAAAATTAAAACAAATGTAATCTGCTCGGCAAATTTCAACTTATCATGTGTGAACATTCGAGAATGGATGAATAAACTCGGGAATATGCCAATGTTTAATAATGCACGAGATATACGAAGTAATTGATTGGAACACTACAAGAATGGTCAAATTCAAATAGCCACAGGAATATAGTAATGTCGAATAGATCAAGAACTTCACGAAGAACGAATTGTTCAAGAATCTCTAAAAGAATGTACAAAAAGTAAGATAATTGTCGTCGTAAATAAATAATAAGATATTCCAAATTCTGCAAGAAACGTTGTCACATTCAATAGCCTAAAGAATCTATCAAAGTTTGGAAATTCCAGGCATAAATGAAGAATGAAGTATTCCAAAATAAGCAGAAATATACAGATCCATAATAAGCACGGGAAAATGCCAAAAGTGATAAATGTGAAACTTCAGGAAGAAGGAATTGATCAACGCACTACGAGTACTTATAACCATTGGAAATATGTTTAAAATTGCAAGTGAAGACTTGAAAAGTGTACTTCAAAACAAATTCTTTAAGACTAACGTTATTCATGAAGCATTTCTAGAGTGAAGGTGGCCAAAGTACCCTTTTCCGCCCAAATTCGAAATGTAGTTTTATTTGCTTGGCCCTCTTTTACGAATAACGTCATGGACCTCTAATCAAGACAACATCATGTTCAGACATGATGAAAGAAAAAGTTTTCGAGCAAAGGTCGAGTTACGATTGCCCAAAAGAAAAACGAAAAGGTGCAAAACTATTTAATTGCAACTGAAATGACCCTTTCAAGGATTTGGAAAAATGCTTCCTTCAAGGTGAATCTTATGCTAATGCTGATTTTTATAAAAAATTGTGGATCTAAATGGAAAAAGCTTATGAAAAAAAATTTAGACATATTCCTCTTAGCAGTAGAGGAATCACTAGTTCAAGTCATTCAAGTTCCCAAATCTAAAATATTCCAAATCAGTGAGGGATTTAGGTTCGATGGCGCCCTAGGCCCAAGTGAATTTGACGCCCTTATATATAATAATAATAATAATAATAATAATAATAATACGAATAGTAATAATGGATTTGAATTAAATTTAGGTATTGGGTATTTAAATTTAGATATAAATTGACTCATTTAATTTGTGTTTCGAGGCTTATTTCTTTATATTTTTTGTGATTTTTCAAGTTCTAGTACGACCTTTCTAAAATGATTTTTCTAAACGCCTCACATTACAACTATAAATCTATACAATTTTTATGCGAGGTTAAAAAAAATAATAATAAAGTTTTTGAGTAACCGGACAAAGGTAATAAAAAATAAATAGGGTGAATTAATATTTTGTGTTATAATGAGGAGCAAACAAACGCTACATTTAGATTTTTTTAAGAAAAATTTATGAAAAATCTAATGTAAATAGATATATGCTATACCTAACGAAATTTTTTTTAGTACCTAATTGTTAGATATTTTATATTTTACTAATTACACAAATAATTCTCCCCTTGTCAAAGCAAGAAAAGAAGCATTAAAATTCGGTCTTACAGTTGATAAAAATCGATTTAAAATTTTTGCCTCCCCCTAAAAATTTGCCGCCCTAGCCGCGGGCCTAAGCCTAAATAAGTCACTGTTCTGAATTTTTTAAAAGAAAAGAAAAGGGTAAAATTCTTAGAACGAGGAAATTCATATCCATTTTAAGCTAACGTATATACGGGAAGCGAAGCTTCGCAGCCAAGGAATCCTAAAATACTTTAAAATGCAATAATCAAATTATTGAAAAATCCAGAAACTATTTGAACACTCATAATAAAAATTTAAAGGAACATTTTTAACTTATTGTTTAATTTAATCTAATTGTTTTATAATAAATATTAAGTTCTATATTTATGTTCTTTTGCTATTATTATTATGGGACAAATTAAATTTATCCATTGCTACTATTATTATGGCATTGCTACTACTATTCATTGACTCTATTGATGATCTGAAGCCACGGTAGATTTGTCAAACAATTTGGTGCAGAATTGGCTTTGCATTATGTCACGCCAAGATGGTAGCTATCTCTCAACTGGTATGTGGTGACAATTGCTCTTGTGATATTCCTGCTGCCATAAATTAAGCGGTCACAGCTGTCCGAATCATTAGTGCGGCACAATGCTAATCTGCACGTGAGGGAGATTCGAACGTTTAAGCCCTACTTTTCGATGGGAGCCTTCATCAGACCCCCATAATTCTTGGGGACGTCTCCAGCCAGTTAGTAACAGGGGATCTGTGATTAATGGGAGGTAATTCTCGAGCGACGATGATTTGAGTTGTTGCAAATGGAAACGACTGAAGATCGGCGATTCATTGAGAATTGAACACACTTTTCAACTTGAAGGTTTATTTTGTTCTAATGCATTTTGCAAACACTTAGACAGTTGTCTTAGATGCCTTAAGGCAAGCGCCGCACAGACGTTACTCACTCATCACTACCCAGGAGGTGCTTGTAGCTGGAAGATAAGCTACGGACGCGAGTAGCACTACCTACCCACACAACACTCCACGATCCTATTAGGACCAGAACCTACGGTTTAGAGTGGATTCGAAACCCCTACACATATCCATGGGAACGCCGGGGCTGGAACACGAAAACTGTGATACAGAGCGCTAGCCACTCGGCCATTCAGGCCTCTCAAAATAAAAATTATAAGCAACATTTTTAATTTATTGTTAAAAAGTTTTTAATTTTTAATTTAGAAGCAATTAAAAATTAAATTAGCAATTTTAAAAGCAACATTTTTAATTTGTTGTTTTTAAAGGTTAATATTTGTTATAAAACAAACTAGAATAAATTAATCTAGGTTGTTTTATAACAAATATTACGTTGTGTATTTATGTTCTTTTGCTATTATTATTATGATGGAACGAATTAAATTTATCCATTGCTAACATTATTGTGAGACTATTCATTGATTCTATAGATAGCAGATTTGTTAAGCAATTTGGCTCAGAATTGGCTTCGCATTACGCAAATGATTTCGGCGCGTCACGCCAAGATGCCAAGCGATCTCTCAACTCGTTTGTGGTGACAATTGCTCCCATGATATTCTTCCCGCCACAAATTAAGCGGTCAGAGCTGTCTGAACCACAATGCTGATCTGAGCGCGAGGGAGATTGGAACGTTTAAGCACCACTGTTCATGAAACCTCCATTATTCTTGAGGATGTCTCCAGCGAGTGAGTAACAGGGCTCAGTGATTAATGGCAGATAGTTATCGAATGACAATGAATTGAGTTGTTGCAAATGGAAGGTAATTCAATTCAGAATTGAACACACTTTTCAATTTGAAGGGTTTTATTTTTGTTCTAATATAGTTTTTGTTCTAATGAAACTGAAAACATCCTTTTTTTCGCTACCCTTAAAGTCAACGTTTCGATCGCTTGATAGTCTTTTTTTATTTTCAAGGAATCAAAATGTGCTTATTTTATTAATTTAATCCTGTATACCAAATTCATCATCATCATCAAGGGCGCAACAGCCCCATGGTGGGCCGAGGCGTCTCTCCCGCAGGCAGATTT
Organism: Caerostris extrusa; assembly: GCA_021605095.1. Classification (NCBI taxonomy): domain Eukaryota; kingdom Metazoa; phylum Arthropoda; class Arachnida; order Araneae; family Araneidae; genus Caerostris; species Caerostris extrusa. The sequence continues at coordinate 277,605 of BPLR01008160.1, read as the reverse complement.
CTAGACAGCAGATGTATTCTTTTTTTCAGGGTAAGGTTGTTCAACACTACGTCCAAAGCGCTTACAGTCATATGAGACGGGGACATACTGTTTAAAGTGGATTCCGAACCAATACAAACATCCATGTCACCGCCGAGACTCGGAACACGAAACTTGTGGTACAGAGGGTCAGGGCGCTATCCATTCAGGCTCCTCAAAATAAAAATTAGAAGTAACATTTTTAATTTATTGTTGAAAAAGTTTTAATTTTTAATTTAGAAGCAATTAAAAATTAAATTAGCAATTTTAGAAGCAACATTTTTAATTTATTGTTTTAAGGTTAATATTTGTCATAAAACAATCTAGATTAAATTAATCTAGGTTGTTTTATAACAAATATTACGTTTTATGTTTATGTTCTTTTGCTATTATTATTATGGAATAACTTAAATGTATCCATTGCTACTATTATTATGGCACAGAGGGTCCAATCATTGATTCTATTGATTGCAGATTTGTCAAACAATTTGGAGCAGAATTGGCTGCGCATTATGCAAATGATTTCAGCGCGTCACGCCAAGATGACCAAGCTATCTCTCAACTGGTTTGTGGTGACAATTGCTCCTATGATATTCCTCCCGCCATAAATTAAGCGGTCAGAGCTGTCCAAACCACAAAGCTGATCTGCGAGCGAGGGAGATTCGAACGTTTAAGCCTACTGTTCGAAGGGTACCACCATTATTCTTGGGGATGTGTCCAGTCGATGAGTAGCAGGGTATCAGTGATTAATGGGAGATAGTTAACGAATGACCATGAATTGAGTTGTTGCAAATGGAAATGACTGAAGATCGGCGATTCAATTCAGAATTGAACACCCTTTTCAATTTGAAGGGGGCCTGAATGACCTGGTGGCTAGTACTCTGGCGCTCGGTACCACGGGTTTCGGGTTCGACTCCCAGTGGTGCCATGGTTTTTGTAGGGGTTCAGACTCCACTTTAAACCGTAGGTCCCGGTCTGTTTAACCCTCGTGAGACAGAAGATGACCATAGACCGACAAGCCAAACGAAACCAAATCAATTTGAAGGGTTTTACACTTAGACAGTTGCTTTGACAGTTGGGAGCTTCGATTTCAGAATTTTTTATTATTATTATTATTATTATTTTTTTTTTTTTTTGAAAGTTCAAAATTTTTTTTTTTTTTTTTTTTGCAGTTCGTTTTACATTCTGACATAAACTTTTTGAACATAAATTTTTATAATATACATTATGAATGAACGACAATTCAATACAAGATAGAACACCCTTTTCAACTTGAAGGTTTTTTGTTTTTGTTCTAATGCAGTTTTTTCGTTCTAATGAAACTGAAAACATCCTTTTTTTCTCTACCCTTAAAGTCAGCGTTTCATTAGCTTGATAGTTTTTATTTTGAAGGAATCAAAATTTGCTTATTATATTAATTTAGTCCTGTATACCAAATTCATCATCATCATCAGGGCGCACAGCCCCATGGTGGGCCAAGTCGTTAGGCCCGCAGGCAGATTTCTAGACAGGATATCTTTTCTTTTTTTTCGAGGTAGGGTTGTCAAAACTACGCCCAACGCTCTTACAGTCATATGAGACCGGGGCATACGGATTAAAGTGGATTCCGAACCACTACAAACATCCATATCATCGCCGGGACTGGAACTCAGAAACCTATGGTTCCGAGCGCCAGAACGCCACTCGGCCTTTGAGGCCCCTCAAAATAAAAAATAGAAGCAACATTTTTAATTTATTATTTAATTTAATCTAGTTGTTTTATAATAAATATTACGTTCTACTAGCCTATTTATGTTCTTTTGCTATTATTATTATGGAATAAATTATCAATTGCTACTATTATTGTGGGACAGAGGTACTATGCATTGATTCTATTAATAACAGATTTGGCGTAGAATTGACTTTGAATTATACAAATGATTTCAACGTGTCACGCCAAGATGCTAAGCTATCTCTCAACTGGTTTGTGGTGAAAATTGCTCCTATGTTATTCCTCCTGCTATAAATTAAACGGTCAGAGCTGTCCGAACCATTAGGTGACACAATACTGATCTGCACTCAGAGGAGATTGGAACGTTTAAGCCCTACTGTTCGAAGGGCGCCTTCATCAAAAAACCATTATTCTTGGATTTGTCCTCAGCGATTGAGTAACAGGGATCAGTGATTAATGGGAAATAGTTATCGAGTAACGATCAATTGAGTTGTTGCAAATGGAAATGATTGGAGAATGGCAATTCATTCAAGATAGAACACCCTTTTCATCTTGAAAGAAGTGAATGAAATTTCATTTTTCCGCTTAGAATAATCTAATGGAGGGAGCAAAAGGGTAAAAAATTTTTTTTTTTTTTTTTTGATTTAACGGAAAATGTACTTTTCATACTTTTGGCAAGGATCTTAAATCAACTTATTTAATACAGTACAAAAAGCCTGACTGGCGCTTTGGCGTTCGGTACCACAGGTTTCAGATTCAAGTCTCGGTGGTGCCATTGTCATGTCAATATAAACAATATTTTTAATGAAGGTAAAATTTTATATAAAATATTTTAATTTATATGTTAGACTATATTCTTTGTTCGTAACTTGAAAGGGGGTGTTTGTTGGTCTCTGCTCCTGACTGGATGGGAATCCGATATGCTCCACGGAATAACCCGTTTCCCAATTATATAATTTTCTGAAGGCGTGCGAACTTGTAGGTTTAATTTATGGGTTATTGCAGAATTCATAATGGTTAATGTGTGTATTGAATAAACTAGTGTGGCTAGTTGATTCTAGGATCGGGTTATTGTTTAACTAAGGTTTTAAAAGTTGAGTAACACTACACCATGGATGTTTGTAGTGTAGTTGGAATCCACTTTAAACGGTAGGTCCCTGTGTAACATGACCGTAGGACGTTGCGGGGGTATTGTAACACCGCGTCTGTAGCTTATCTTCAAGCGACACGCATCTCCTGGGTAGTGCTCAGTGAGTAACGTCGTGGTGCGGCGCTTGTCGCCTCAAGGCATCCAAGACAACTGTCTAAGTGTTTTCCAGCTGCATTAGAACCAAACAAAAATTAATACACTACTAGGATGTTCAGAATTCGTACGAAGATTAGGGAAGGAAAAAGAGAATAACAGATGCCATCTTTTCTAATGAACCACCGTGCGCCATCTGTTGGCCAATATCTGAAAAGATTCATAAACGAACAAGCAATTGTAAAACCGCCCTACCTTTGAATCGTACAGCGGAAGCTTCTTTCTAGGGTTGATGGCCAGCAAGATGTCTCCTATGTAGGTGTAGATGTCGTCTTGGGAAAATCGGTGATACAAGAAGTCCACAACAGATTCCTGCAGGAAAACAGGTGAAATTTTACATCTTTTTTAAAAAAATTCATACATTTTACTATTTGAAAATAGTACAAAAAAGTTATATATGTGGATTTGCAGCATTTGTAAAAACTGTATATATCTAGAACTTTTCAATCCTTTACTTCGTGAACTCTTTACCACTCCACATAACCGTAACCGGTGCAAAATTTTTTTATCGCTGTACTTTAGAATTTTCTTGTTAGAAGTAATTAGTGGTAGAACACGGGTTTTTTGTATGTATTTCTATTATTTTTGTGTGCTATTTAGTCCTTGCAATGTGTAAATAAAAGTATTGTACATGTATTTAAACTAACTCTCTACATTCCGTCCCTTTGGATATCTCCTTCTTAATATTTCGTTGAACTGGAAAGGTAAGTGAAATTTTACACGAAATTTTCTAGGTTGGCGGATTGTTTTGGTGAGGTAAAAACTGTAATTAAAGAAATTGGAACTCTACTCAGGGTTGCAACATCGACGATTTCTTCAAAATACAGTACCCTAGATTCCACTTAACTGTAGCCATACTTCAGTGCAATAATTTTTTCTACCTGTATTTTACAACCTTCTTGTTGGTAGTCATCCATGATAGATGCAGCGGTCTGGTGGCTAAGTGACTAGCACTCTGGCTTTTGGTATCACAGGCTTCAAATTAGAATCCTGGCGGTGGCGTAGATGTTTTTGAGTGGTTCGGAATCCACTTTAAACTGTAGGTCTCGATCTGTTTAGCCCTCGTGTGCACAAGATAACCGTAGAATGACAAACCAAACCAAATCGTGGTAGACGTGTTTTTTTGTTTGTATTTCTATTATTTTTTGTGTGATAGTTCGTCATTGTAATGTGCAAATAAAAGTATTAAGGACATTTTTGAATTAACTCTCTACTTTCCCGTCCATTTGGATATCTTGCTGTCCATTCGACTGGAAAGATAAGAGAAATTTTACACGAAATTTTTCTAGTTTGGCGGATTGTTTTGGTGAGGTAAAAATATTAATACATTCTGTTAGTGGGTCTCACAGACTGATAAAAACACAACATCACTGTTTGGCGCAATTCGTGTTAAATATTCGTTTATAATTTTATGTTCATAAGAAATATCTCACCTCTGATTGGTTCTCAGTTGCAGCCAAGTCGTCGGGCAGCATTTTGATGTACGGTGATTCGTTGTCTGTTTTGAAGTTCCAGTTTTTAACTGTGACTGTCAGAGCTCTCGAAGGAATAAGAGGATAGAGGTTTTCTGCCACCATGGTTCCGATTCGCTTCAAGATCTGAAAGATCGCGCTACTCGATTACATATCGATAAAATTTAATTAAATTATTAATTAAAATTCATTAAATTAAAAATAAATATAATAATAAAAAATGAAATAAAATTTTTATTTTTTTAAAATTAACTATTAAATTATAAATTTTTATTTATTTATTTTTTATTTCCAATGGCAGGCTATAAAAAGAATTAAAATAAAAAGAACACAAGGAACATGAAAACAACAACGAGAATCGAAGGAAATCACATAGTGACATGTTTACCCCATAAGGGCCCTAACCTCCCAGTAACGACCTTACACAATAGAGGAAACAAGTGCAGGGCAGATAAGAAGGTGGGATGAATCCATGTCCTCTCCAAGACAGCAGAGCATGCATTTTGGGCTTGCAAATATTTTCTTACGAAAAGATGATTGACCATACAATCATCGCCCCTCAGTCTGAAAAGGTCAACAGCTTTAAACCTGGGCTGATCAGGTATGTTTAGTGTAAAGTTAAACCAGGTTTTAGACGAGTTGCCTTCAAGTAGATTATCAGATAGAGTGTTCCAAAAATAGTCTCGGATCATCAGCTTCATCGAATGAAAAGAGATGTCTTTACAAAAGGTTTGGGTGATGGTTGTTCCTTTTTTGGCAAGAGAATCCTCCTTCTCATTACCCAAGATCCCACACTGGCCTAGGAAGTAGACTGAGGTGCCAGGGAGGAATTGATTGCCAAAGTGCTACCTTAGAGTCAGATAAGATGACTGCTCTAGTAAATTGTTCTGTTAATAATAAAAATAAATTATAGTTAATTATTTTTTATGTAATTAGGAAAATACCAATTTTTTTTATCCGAATCATTCCGTTTTTTATCCAAATCAATCGATCGCAGTTCTTTAAAAATTAAAATTAAAATAATTAGCTTTTTGTGGCTAGTTATTTTTAGCTAATTATAAAGATAATTAGTTAAAATAATTAGCTTCTATACTTGATTTTTTTCAATTCATTCTATTAGCTCACACTCTTCCTATATATATCTTGTTCAAATTTTCAATCGTTCATAAAATACTTTCTATTCATCCACTTTGAGTTCAAATACATTTTTTTGAACTTGTAGTGGACGACACTAGATGTTAATACAGTTTTTCAAATATTAATTCATTCATTAAATTTAATACATTAATTTTAGTTTTTTTTTAGATTTAAGTTGCATATATCTACCAATAGATGGCGCCAGATAAAATGAATGAAAATTATTTATAAAGGACTTTCGGCAATATATTGAAAAAAGTAGGAATTGACTTTAAAAATTTTTGTTTTATATTACTTGTGTAAAATTAATTGATATATTTCTTACTGTAGTATCTATTATAAAAATTTTCTGTAAAATTAAAAATACAAATAGTTAGCTTTTGAGGCAGTCGGTTAAAATGCAATTTTGAAATTAACATTAAGAGCAATTAGTGCAATTTTAAAATAAATATTAAGTGCAATTTTAAAATTATTATTAAAATTATTATTATTTTAAGATTAAAATTAATTTTTAATACATACTACAGTAAAAATATCTTAATTAATTGTAAAAAATGCAAGTTTCAAAATTTTAACTTTATTCAAAAAATTATCTTCTTATATTAATATTCCTTTAAATTTCAAAAAAGAAATTAAAGCAATCTAAATATAAAATCCTTCACAAAAAATTTTTTATCATAGTATACGAGTTTTTTCCATTGAATTTAAAAAGAAATTAATCTTTGACCTTTAAATTAAATATATGTAAATTAGATAAAACGAAATGCGTGTACATTTTAGTAAATGAAATTAGTAATAATATTTAATGAATTTTGTAGATGAAATTATGACAAAAATAATGAAATATATTTTTAAAAGATTAAACTAAAAACCATGTGCTTTTATTTCTATTTTATTAATATTTAAAAAGAAAAATAGATACATTTAAATACTAAATTATTGCATTACACCAAGTCGTATTACATAAGGTCGCACTACGTACTTTATATATTTATTTATTTATTTAACGGGTTTTAAATTATTATTTATGTACATTACCACGCAAATTTATGAAGTAGCTATCAATAACTGTGCGAAAAAAAGTCCAATAGGTTTAAGGATATTTTCCTAATCTTTCTCAAGATTAGGAACGTATATACACTATTATACAGAACGGATATACAGAAAGTATATAAGATTAGATAATAATTTGGAACAATCGATCGCCTTCAGTCTGTTGGATTGGAACCAGCTCCTTTGACACTAAAGGAAATATTTTCCGGTCTGTAGATTTATCACACCAATATCTAGAGTTAAATACAGAAGGTTTCTGCTCAAAATCATTTGTTGGGTTTCAAACTAAGATTTTATTTAGATTTTCAGAGTAAAGTCATTGAGTCACTTCAAATGACAAATAAAAGGGCTCGTTTTGGCAAAGCCACAGGGACAAAGAGGAAGATGGATAGACGCAGTTGAAAATGACTTGGATGTACTAGGGGTTAAGAATTGGAGGAACCCTTGTCACCCAGAGGAATGCATGAAAATCTCTTCAAAGGAAAGCCTTGGCCCACTCTGGGCGGTCGTGCTATTGATGATGATGATGATCAATACTTTATTATCCATATCAGGTTGAAAGTCGATATAAAAGTTCGAATTTAAAGCCGTGAATGGGTCGAGTGTTTAGGAAAAAACAATATAATGTCTTTTACAAAAGTATATTTTAAAATACTATTATTTTTTTTTTCAATTTAAGTTTTAATTTTAAAACTATTTTTTTTTTTTTTTTTGATATTTTAAAATATGTGTAATTATGAACTGTCTTTTTGTAAAAAATATTTTTCCTGTTTGATCATTGTTGGTAGAAAGTTTCAGGCAAAAAGACATACTAATGATAAGTTGTTCAAATTTCTAATATGATTAAGAATATGACTAAGAATATGACATATATATAATTAAGCTATTATACAATATATATATAATTAAGAATATGACTAATTAAACTTCAAAATACTAATTAAATGATTCAACTTTTCTATAGAAAGATAACTTCAAAAACTGCTTGTTCCAATTACTTATATTCATGCAATTGTGTTTCCACAATCTGTATTGCAAAAATAATGAAATAATGCGTGTAATATTGTTATGTACTTTCTCACGTACAAATCTGTTTAAATTATAAAATATTTGTCCAACTTACAATACAATTTCAATAATTTTTTTCCTCATATATTTTATATTTTATTATATTTTTTTATTTTACATTTATTATTTTTCGAGCATATTTTTTTTTCGTATTTTTTTTTTCTCCTATATATATTATACACTCATGTCTATTTCGTCGGCCAAGCATATCCCACACATGTTCTATTGGATTCAAGTCCGGTGAGTATGCTGGCCAATCCATACGGGTGATATCCTCCAATTGAAGGCATTCGTCTACAATGTTTGCACAGTGAGGACGGGCGTTGTCATCCATAAACAGAAATTCAGCACCCATGGCGCCCCGAAACAAACGTACATGTTGTTCCAGAATATGTTCCCCGATAGATGGGCCTGTCATCGTTTCACTCTGAACATGCAGGTCAGTTCTGGAACCAAGAATAATTCCTCCCCAAACAAGCCATCCTGCACCACCGTAACGGTGTCGTTCAATGGTGTTCTCTTGGTGGTAACGGGTACCTGGCGCTCTCCATATGAATGTCCGGCGAGAATCAGACTGCAACTAAACCTGGACTCGTCGGAAAACATCCCACCAGACCACTGTTGCGGTGTCCACAATGCATGCTTTCTACTCCAGGTTAATTGCAGGCGACAGTGAGTTGCGGTAAGTGGAACACATCTGACAGGCCTACGAGCATATATACTAATGTGCCCTAAGCGTCTGTACACGGTCTGCCTTGAAGCTGTCGTACCGGTAGCTGAAGAGAGCTGACGAGACAGGTCTGATGCTGTGCTCCGTCTGTTTCTTTTGGCAGTAACTGCTAAATAGCGGTCCTCATTCGGCGTTGCAACTCGGAGGCGACCTGTGCTGTAACATCTACTCACATTACCATCATCTTGGAATCGTTGCCAAAGCCTGAGATGACACTCTGGGCGATTCCAAGTTCCTCGAATACTTCCAGCTGGGTACGTCCACATTCCAGTCGTCCGATAATTCTACCACGTAAAAATCATCCAAATGCTTCCTTTGTGCCATAACTATGCGGTTATTGCACTGAAAGGCTTTTAAAGCACTTGTGAACAATTTTACTTCTTTTGCCACCATTTCTTATATACCCTCTCTTACACTCGTCATTGTGACTTACTATCCGCGCCATCTGATGGTTTCCTGTAAATTGCATATTCTTTTTCAAGATGTGTGTGATAATTCTACAGGTGAAATTTTTATTTTAGAGTTCAATTTCTGTGTGATTCTGAATTATCCTTAATTTATGGACATGACTGTACATTGGTGGAATATTTTACTGTAATCTTTACTTTAACGAGAAAAAAAAAAACAATTTAAACCATCTTAATTTTCTTATTGAATTAGATAATGAAAATTTAGAATATGTTAATTATGTCACGTGACGTAAGACAGCTCTGTGCTTTTTTTTTTTTTTGCTTGGCCACATGAATCATCTTTTTTTTTCTAAATTTTCCGGTCTTAAATCTAATGTGACTTGGGAAAAACAAGTAATATAAAAAACATTTTGGGTCAATTCCTACTTAGGTCAACAAAGAAAATTGTTTTTCCATTTTTTCTCCCTCCTTCACTCAGACTAGAACCTAGAATGAAAAAGAAATTTTTTTCCAGCGATATACACACTTCGCCACTGACAGTATATATCCCTAAATTTATATCCTGCTAAATGGGCCTGAATGGCCGAGTGGCAAGCGCTCTGGCACTCGGTACCGCAGGTTTCGGGTTCGAGTCCCTGCGGTTAAATGGATGTTGTAGTGGTTCGAATCCACTTTAAACCGTAGGTCCCGGTCGAATATGATCGTAGAGCGTTGCGGGGGCATTGTTACTCCGTGGCTTACCTCCAAGTTACACGCACCCCATGGGTAATGCAAAGTGAGTAATGTTTGTGCAGAGCTTGCCTTAAGGCATCCAAGACCAAGTGTCTAAGTGTTTGCCATCTGCATTAGAAGAAAAAAAAAAAAAATATCCTGCTAAATATCTTACAGAAGAGACATTTTTTTTTTCCCTATAAACTAAAATTAATTAATTAAACTAAATTAATGAATTACTATTTGAAAAACTGTATTAACATTCAGTGTCATCCACTACATGTTCAAAAAATGTATTTGAAAGTGAGTGGATGAATAATAAGTAATATAAAAATTTTTTTTAAAGTCAATTCCCACTTTTTCCCCACTCTATTGCAGAAAAGACATTTACAAGTAAAGTTGAAATTTTCCTCTTACATCCAGCGCCATCTATTAATAGATACATGCAACTTAAATCTAGAGAAAACTAAAACTAATTAATTAAATTTAATGAATGAATTAATATTTGAAAACTATATTAACATCTGTGTCATCACTACAAGTTCAAAAAAATTATTTGAACTCGAGGGATGAAAAAAACTATTTTATTAGCGATTGAAAATTTGAACAAGATATATATATAGGAGAGTGTGAGTTAATAGAAGGAATAGAAAAAAAGTATTTTATTAACGATTGTAAATTGAACAAGATATATAAAAATATAGAGGGAGAGTGTGAACAAACAGTAGGAATTGAAAAATTCTTTCAAAATTATCAACGGACACCACTTACTAAAATAAGCAAACAAACAAACAAACAGAATTGACATTAGATTCTTAAAAACGAAGAACAAATCGAATTTCATCCTCGGGAGTGTAGGAACTGGAAATTCCATTCTGTTGCCATTACGACGAAGGTAATTTTTCAGAAACGTATCGAATCGTCTGCCCCGAGGGTTGAGATGAGCACTTTATTGAATCCAGGTGGTCAACAATGCCTGGGGGACAGCGAATCAATCAATAGAATACTTTTTGGCGGATTTCGTCAAATCGGACTCATTTGAAACTCTCTACCCCTTTTCTCTTGAAAATTCGAAGTGGAATTGTTTTTGATGAAAATAGTTGGCAACAGAAGTTTCGGAAGTTCGAGATATTGGTTTCTGAACTGGCCAGTGGGTTGGACAGGAATTGCAGACGATATTTGCAACGCATAACTTGATCCTGATTGATTGAATGCTGTCGGGGTAAATTTATTGAATCCTTTCTGATTAGAACTAAGTTATGCTTCTTTCGAGGCATTAAAATTATATTTTAATTATTTATCAAAACATAAAGCATTTTCGTGCTGAATAGTTTTCATTTGTAATTTGATGATTGGCAACTGACTTATCGATTACGGAATACCCGTCAACCTCTCCTCGTCTTAATTTTAGATGAAATTTACGATTATTAATAGGCTGCTTAATGTTAGTATATATAAAAAATAAAGTTTTTAAAAATTAATTAAATGGTACTGTAAAAATTAAAAATACTAAAAATAAATTTAAAAAAAAAAAAAAAAATTAAGAATTTTAGTTTAAATTCAGTACAATGAGGGAACAGTTGTCGATGCCACATAAGTATTTAATAAGATATAATTGTAATAATAAGGGTATGATTTTTATTTTATCCTTGTAAATCAATTTGGCTTATTCCATAAAAAAAAATGAAATTCATGGGGAAAAATCAATTTAATAGAAAATGAACTTAATGAAGTGGTAATTTTATTAGAAAAAAATTTCCGTTATACATTCAAGAATAAAAAAGATAATTTGAACATATTTGAGTTAGCAACGGACGGACAAATCAGTGAATGAGAGGTGAGCAAGGTAAATATGTTATTGAGGACAAATCAAATTGGCTAAATTACAGTAAGAATTGTTAAAATAATTAATAACATAATAATTAAAAGAATATTTTAATTTCTTTTCTTTCTTTACTTAATTCTAAGAAGATTTCATTACAGATACGATGTTCGAAGTACTCATAAGCTGCAGCAGCGAAGCTGAAAATCATTAGAAAAACAGAAATATCAAAAGAGGAAAACTGCACTGGCAGAACAAAAAATGGAACACAAAATATACAATAACAGGGTACGAAAAAAGGTACTACTACGGAAAACTAAGAGTACTTAGTGACTGTGATAGTGCGCTACATTATTGAGTTAAAAATAAAAAAATCGTGACCTTATTTAATTATTTTTATACACTTCTTCCAGTAGTTCATTTTATATTTTGGCATCAGAGTTTTTATGAAATATTAAAAGTGATGTTTAGTTTCGCGACTCTGGTAAATAAATAAATCTTTCTGTCCGTGCATAATTGGGCGTCATTAACAACAGGTGTGGACTCATAACATATTAATGCGATGAACCGAAGATTAGAGTTTTTCATTGCCTTAAAAGAAACTCGTTTAACGAAAGCTTTTTACGAGTTTTTTTTTTTTTCCCTTTAACTTTTTTTTTTTTTAGAGAAAATCTGATTAAAATTCAATTTCAATTTTTTTTTAAAGCAAAATAATGTCACAAATGCTTTATAGAACTCGTATTTGGTGTTTTCATCGAACACTTTATAAACAGCATTTTTTTTTAAATAATTAATCAAGAGATAAAACAATTTTTTAAGAATTTTTTTTTGTGCCTGAATTACATTTTTTAGGAAAAAGAATTTTTTAAAAATGTTTTTGCGGAAGTATGCCGAGAACCGACATAATGCTATCATTAAATTTTTACAAAAAAAAAAAAAAAAAAAAAAAGACGTAATGCTGTTTATCTTACGGAGATTATAAAATGTATATCAAGTAAATACATATTTAAGGAGTTCGGCTGATAGAATGCGCTGCGTATTAGTTTAATATTCTTTTTAATACCAAAATGCTTTGAAGTTAACGGAAAATGCATTTTTTGTATGGTACTTATCAATACTTCGCTTGTTTTGAAGATTCTTTTTTATAATCTTGTGAGCGGTATCTAATTAAAATGTTTAAACCCGTCATTTCAGATAGAACGCATGCTAGCCAAACTACAAAACATTCTTCTTTTTTTATTTTTACGCATTCATTCTTTTTAAAATAATAAAAATAACAACTCTAAGGAAATATTGTTTCTTGAATACATATTACTGTGTCTAGAAGATAAAGGATTTTGGGCCTCAAACGCATAAAATTTCGATGGGTACCGAAACCGATGGGTTTCTAGCTCACACTGCATTGATTCTTCGTGATTTTCTTCGTCAAAAATGAATCCCATATCGTTCCACAACCATCGTATTAGCACCGTGCGACATCTCGCTATTCTTAAATCCAAAAGTCCGTTTTGAGTCGATTGAAGAGATGCAACGTGAATCGCCTGCCGCTTTGAAGGCCATCCCGACCGATGACGTTTTAGCATGCATTGAGGATTGAAAAAACGTTGGCATAAGTGCATTGTGTCCGGAGGGGATTACTTTGAAGGCAATAAAATAAATTTGGTAGAATAAATACAGAGTTTTTGAAAAAATAATAATTGGTCTTACTTTTTTGGGCACAGTAGTATATAAAACTAGATATTATTCTTTTTTACAATATTTTCTTTGAATTTGAGGAAAGGACAGTCGCTGTGATAGTGCGCGGCCTTATAGAGTTAAAAAAAAGCGACTGTATTTAAATATTTAATACTCTTCTTCCAGAAGTCCTTGTTATATTTTCGCATCAGAGTTATTAGGAAGTATTAAAAGTGATGTTTAGTTTCAAGACTCTTAGTAAATAAAATAAATCTTTCTGTCCGTGCATAATTGGAAGTCATTAAAAACAGATGTGCACCTCATAATACATTAATGCAATGAACCGAAGATTAGAGTTTTTCATTACCTTTGAAAGAAACCTTCGTTAAACGAAGGCTTTCACATCTTTTTTCTTAACTTTCTTTTTAGAGAAAATCTTTTGATTAAAATTCATTTTCAATTTTTTTTTACAGCAAAATATTGTCACAAATGCTTTATAGAACCCGTTTTTTGGTGTTTTCATTGGAACACTTTATAAACAGCATTTTTTTTTTTAAATAATTAATCAAGAAATAAAACAATTTTTTAAGAATTTCTTTTTGTGTGCTTGAATTATATTTTTTAGGGAAATTATTTTTTTTTAAAAAAGGTTTCTGCGGAAGTAAGCTGAGAGCCGACATAATGCTATTGTTGAACTTTTACAAAAAAAGGCGTAATGCTGTTTCTCTTATGGAGATTATAAAATGTGTATCAGGTAAATAAATATTTAAACAGTTCAGCTGACGGTGTGCTGCATAGTTTAATATACTTTTTAATACTGAATTTTTTGAAGTTAACGGAAAATGCATTTTTGCATAGTACTTTTCAATACGGTGCTTGTTTAGAGGATTCTACGTAATCTTTCAAACGGTATCTAATTAAAATGTTTAAATCCTGTCGTTTCAGATAGAACGCATGCTGGCCAAAAATACAAAACCTTCTTCTTTTGTTTTATTTTTTTGCGCATTCATTTTTTAAAAATAATAAATAACAACTGTAAGGAAATATTGTTTTCTTGAATACATACTACTGTGTCCAAAAGGTAAGACCCATTTTCAATTTAAATTTTCCCGGCATATTGTATTCTAATTTTTTTTCTTTTTTATGTTGCTGGCACTGTCCTTGACATCTGTGTTAAATTTCACGTCAAAATATTCATTAATGTTTGAGGCTTGGCTTTGTGAAACGCTAAAATTGATTCCGGCAATTTTTGAAATGTCTGAATAAATTGAGCAAAGAACTTGCATTCAATTTGGTTTGCGGAAATAGCGTGTAGAATGTTGTCGAAGGCATTCGGTGAGCATTCCTATATCGAACAAAAATTTTTACAAGTGGTATAAACATTTCAAAGTAGGCGGAGAACGCGTTGAAGACGAAAAAGCCCTCGGGTCGACCCTCTACCGCAACCGACGAAGCTCACATCCAAACAATTAAAGATTGACCCCGATTTGCAATTACAGACCTTGCTGATGATGTTGGAATTTCAAAAGTACCGGTCAATTTCATTTTGGGCCTCAAACGCGTCAAATCTCGATGGGTACCGAAAACACTGAATGCGCCAGCTAACACTGCATTGATTCTTCGTGACATTTTCGCCAAAAATAAAATCCCCATCGTTCCACAGCCACCGATCACACCGTGTGACTTCTGGCTATTCCCTAAACTCAAAAGACCACCCGGGTCGATTGAAATTCAAAGTGAATCAGCTCCCGCTTTGAAGACCATCCCCGCCGATGACTTTTTAGCAAGCGTTGAGGATTGGAAAACGTTGGCATAAGTGCATTGTGTCCGGAGGGGATTAATTTGAAGGCGATGAAATAAATTTATAAGAATAAATAAAGAGTTTTTGTAAAAATTACAATTGGTCTTACTTTTTGGGCACAGTATTTGTGGCTGTAATAGTGCGCGACCTTATTAAGTTAAAATTAAAAAAATCGCGTCCGTATTTAATTATTTAATACTCCTTTTCCAGATGTTCATTTTATATTTTATCTATATTTTATTTAGAGTTCTTATGAAATATTAAAAGTGATGTTTAGTTTCAAGACTCTTTGTAAATAAAATAAATATCTCTGTCCGTACATAATTGGACGTCATTAAAAACAGGTGTGCAACTCATAATACATTAATGCAATGAACCGAAGATTAGAGTTTTTCATTACCTTAAAAGAAACCGTCCTTTAACGGAATATTTTACGAGTTTTTTTTCTTAACCTTTTTTTTTTTTTTTTCTCTAATCTTTTGATTAAAATTCATTTTCAATTTTTTTAACGCAAAATAATGTCACAAATGGTTTATAGAACCCATTTTTGGTGTTTTCATCGAACACTTTATAAAGCATTTTTTAAATAATTAATCAAGAGATAAAACAATTGTTTAAGAATTTTTTTTGTGTGCCTGAATTACATTTTTTAAGGAAATAATGTTTTTTTTTAAAATGTTTTGTGCGGAAGTGCGTCGAGAGGCCACATATTATTTATTATTAAACTTTTACAAAAAAAAAAAAGACGTTTTTCTAACGGAGATTATAAATGTATATTAAGTAAATAAATATTTAAATGAGTTGGGCTGATGGTGTGCTACGTAGTTTAACATTCTTTTTAAGGTTGAAATGCTTTGAAGTTAACGTAAAATGCGTTTTTTGCATGGTACTTTTCAATACTTCGCTTGCTTAGAAGATTTTTTTAATAATCTTGCAAACGGTATCTAATTAAAATGTTTAAATCCTGCCACTTCAGATAGAACGCAAGCTACCTAAAATTAGCAAATGTCCCGTTTTGAGGAGAAAAATAAATGATTATGGCAATGATTAGTAAGTTATAAAAATTTTTATGCTCCTTAATACTACTGTGTCCAAAAGTAAGAGCCGTTTTTAATTTAAAATTCCCGGGCTTATGGAATTACAATTTGCTTTTTCTTTTTTTTTGGTTGCTATTTTTTGCTTTTTTAGGTTGCTGTCCTAGATAGCTGCTTGAATTTTCACGCAAAATATTCTTAGTTAAATATTCATTCCTTGTGAGACGATAAAAGTGATGTGAAATGTTGCAAAAATTCATTTGGTGAGCACTCCTATATCGTAAAGAAATGTTTAGAAATGGTATAAACAGTGCAAAGAAGGCAGAGAACGCGTTGAAGACAAAGAGTCCTCTGGTCGAACCTTCACCTCAATAGACGAAGCTCACGTCCAAATAGTTAAAAAGATTGGACGATTGCAAACCGTCGATTTGCAATTAGCGACCTTGCTGATAATGTCGGAATTTAAAAAGTATCGGTCCATTCCATTTTGGGCTTCAAAAGCGTCCAATCTCGATGGGTACCGAAAATCACACTGCATTGATTCTTCGTGGCATTTTCGCCAAAAATGAAATCCACATCGTTCCACAACCAGCGTATTTCCATCGTACGTCTTCTGGCTATTCCCTAAACTCAAAAGACCATTCCGGGGACACCCTTTTGAGTCGATTGAGGAGATTCAACTTGAATCGCCGCGCTCTTTGAAGACCATCCCCTGCCGATGACTTTTAGCATGCATTGAGAATTGGAAAACGTAGGCATAAGTGCATTCTGTCCGGAGCGGATTACTTTGAAGACGATGAAATAAATTTGGAAGAATAAATAACTAGTTTTTGAAAAAAAAAATAATTGGTCTTATTTTTGGGCACAGTAGTATATAAAACTATTCTTCATTTTTTTACATTATTTTCTTTGAATTTGAGGAAAGGACAGTGCCTGTGATAGTGAGGCTGCATTAAGTTAAAAAAAAAAATCGCGACCGTGTTTAATTATTTAGTAGTTCATTTTATATTTTCGCATCAACGTTATTATGAAATATTAAAAGTGATGTTTAGTTTCAAGACTCTTAGTAAATAAAATAAATCTTTTCTCTCCGTGCATAATTGGACGTCATTAAAAACAGGTGTGGGACTCATAATACATTAATGCAATGAACCGAAGATAAGAGTTTTTCATCATCTTAAAAGAAACTCTCGTTTAAACGGAAGCTTTTACGGGTTTTTTTTTCTTTTTTTAGAGAAAATCTTTTGATTAAAATTCTTTTCAATTTTTTTAAAAAAATAATGTCACAAATGCTTTATAGAACTCATTTTTGGTGTTTTCATTGAATACCATATAAACAGCATTTTTTTTTTTTTTAAAATAATTAATCAAGAGATAAAACAATTTTTTAAGAATTTTTTTTTTTTGTGTGCCTGAATTATATTTTTTAGGGAAATAATTTTTTAAAAAATGTTTTTACATGCGTTTTTCTTACGTAGATTATAAAATGCATATCAAGTAAATAAATATTGAAGGAGTTCAGCTGAAGGTGTGCTGCACAGTTTAATATTCTTTTTAACACTAAAATACTTCGAAGTTAACGGAAAATGCATTTTTTTGCACGGTACTTTTCAACACCTCGCTTGTTTAGAAGTGTCTTTATAATCTTGTAAAATGTATCTAATTAAAATGCCTAAGTCCTGCCATTTTTGATAGAACGCATTCTGGCCAAAATACAAATTCTTCTTTTGTTTTTATTTTTACGTATTAATTTTTTTAAATAATAAATAACAACTCTAAGGAAATATTGCCTTCTTGAATAGTGACGGATTTAGGCTTAGGCCCGCGAGGGCCGGGCCTAGGGCGCCAAATTTGTCGGGGCGCCAAAATTTTCGAGGTGGCAAAAATTTGAAATCAATTTCGTTTTTATTAACTGCAAGACCTCATTCTTTTTTACCGCATTCTAGATATTTTTGAATGTAGAATTAACTAGACGTAAAGAATTATACAAGCAGCTTCACGATAGCTTTAACTTCTTCGATAATTTACCTGGGATTTAATATGGATAAATTAGCAAAGCAAACGACAAAGGCAGTCGCAAAATATTCAAACGATTTAAAAGAATTAATACGTAATGAGTACATTCACCTGAAATGTTACTTGCGACAATTACAAGAAAACAACATAGATATAAACTCTGATCAAAAATAAATGGATTCTTACATTCATGTGATCTCTGCGATATCTATCCAAATATAGATATCACTGTAAGTATTTATCTAAGTATACCCGCAACAAGTTGTTCTGGGGAAAGATCGTTTTCCACTCTGAAAAGAGTGAAAAATGATTTATGTATGAAGCAAGATAGGCTCAATGCATTATTAAGCATTGAAACACAATTAGTTCAAGAAGTTAGATAGGAGGATATCATGAATACTTTCGCACGGATGAAAACAAGAAACTAATATATTATATTATATGATTAATTAGATAGATAGGATTTATTTCTTAATTAAATGCAGTTTATTCTAAATTGTATGTTTAGTTGCTATAAAAAAAAAAAACCATATATATATATATATACACAGTCCAGTCACATTAATGTGACCACCTGTCAAAAGCCAGAATATACACTCTTGTATATTCTGGCTTTAAGTGGAGTGTGGAATGTGGTATTAAGTGGTATTTAAGTGGTATTAATTGATATTTAAGTGGTATTTAAGTGGTATTAAGTGGAATTCTTTATATACACTCCAGTGCAATGTGCTGCCACCTGCCTTTTGTGATGGATTATTTCACGGTGACGTTTAAAGTAGGTGGTGGTCACATTAATGTGACTGTTAATTCATGCCTAAATACAATACCTAAATTTAATTCGATTCCATTATTACTATTCGTATTATTATTATTATTATATATAAGGGCGTCACCTCCTCGGACTTAGGGCGCCATCGAACCTAAATCCGTCACTGTTCTTGAATATGTATACTATTATCTAAAATTAAGAGTTTCCTCGTTCTGAGGAGAAAAAAAAAAACCAAATGATTATTGCAGTGATAAGTAAGTTATAAAAATTCTTATGTTTCTTGATATTCCCTATAATTTATGGATTATACGCTAAAGATTTTCAAAATGTGCAGTTACGGATTATAGGCTGATGCGTACAATTTGTTATTCTTGTTTCATGGAAAACTGTTTTAAAAAACGGACAGTTAAGAATATTTTTTTATTCAGAAGAAAAATTGGTAGAACTTTGTGTGAGACAAATCCTCTATCCTCTGAATAGAGATACTCACACACACACACACACACACACACACACACACACACACACACACACACACACACACACACACACACACACACACACACACACACACACACACACACACACACACACATATATTGTATTGTGTGTAATAGAAGGGATTGTACAAAAGTAGAAAATGTGTGAAAATATCGATTTTACATCGACTTAAGTTTTAAAAATATTAGTCTCCTGTTTCTTAATTTCATATATAATCTACGGATTATAAGCTAATAAACCTCAAGATGTGGGCCTGAACATTATAGACTATTGAATTCAATTTGGGAATATTAATTTTCGGGAGATTTCATAGAAATCAATTCTATAAAATAGACAGTTAAGAATGTCTTCTTCCTCAGGAAAAATTTACAAAAACTTTGTGTGAGAGAAAAGCACTCTCTCTCTCTATCTATCTACACACACACACACACACACACACACACACACACACACACACACACACACACACACACACACACACACACACACACACACACACACACACACACACACACACACACACACACACAAAGAAACACGCTGGGGGTAATCGAAGAAATTGCACAAAAGTAGACAGTAAGAAAAATATCTGGGTCTTCTAATGTATAATAAAGATTTAGAATGAAGCTGCACTCTCTTCAGACCCATCGTCCATAGTATTAGACATTCTTATTTTGCACTTATAAATAAAAAAAAATAATATAAAAAAAAATAAAGTCAATTCCTACTATATTGCAGAAAGTCCTTTATAAATAATTTTCATTCATTTTTTAAGTTTATCTGGAGCCATCTATGGGTAGATACATGCAACTTATATCTAAGAAAAACTAAAATTAATGAATTAAATTTAATGAATGAATTAATGTTTGAAAAACTGTATTCACGTCCAGTGTCATCCACTACAAGTTTTAAAAAAGTGCATTTGAACTGGAGTGGATGAATAAAAGTATTTTTTATGAACGATTGAAAATGTGAACAAGATATATATATGGAGAGTGTGAGCTAATAGAAGGAATTGAAAAATAAAAGGCAATTTCAGATCCTAAAATTCAGCCCCTCAATCTTAGTGGACAGTCCAGTGTTGCCACCTAGACCGCAAAACGTAACATTATTTTGACGGGATCCTAGTTCTATGAGCATTTGGAGATGGCGGCCAAGAACAATTGAAGGCATCCCAACAGTATTAATTCCCTTTTTAAAATATTTTATGTAGTGTTTTTGGCGTTAAATTAGCTAAAAATGTTTAACTGATAAAATGAATTTGCATTTATTTGTAATTATTATTTGCAAACTTTGTATTTTTCAGTGTTTTCTACATTGGACTCGATAAGTTATTGACAGTTTCAAAATGACACATTAAGATTTTGTTTTTAATGAGAAGTAACACCTTTAATGGCTATTTCCTTTGGCCAAATAACCTTATGGCCAAAAAAGAAAGCCATTTATACCGCCAAAATCCATATAATGTCCAGGCGGCATGCAGAAAAGTTTAATTTTGCTAATTTTTTTTTGAAAAATAACATAATACTACTGTGTCCAAAAAGTAAGAACAATTTTCAGTTTAAATTCCGGGGCTTACGTAATTTTAATTTCTTTTTCTTTTTAGGTGGCTGGCACTGTCCTTGACATCTGTGTGAAATGTGACTTAAAAATATTCATTAGTATTTCAGTGACGCTTGGCTTTGTGAGACGCTAAAAGTAATTCTAAAGGCGATTTTTGAAATGTCTGAATGAATTGAGCAAAGAACTTGCATTCAAATTTGTTTGTGGAAACGTACAGAATGTTGTAGAAGGCATTCGGTGAGCATTTCTATATCGGAAAGAAATGATTAGAAGTGGTAGAAGGCCATCCCTGCCGATGACTTTTTAGCATGCATTGAGGATTGTAAAAAAGCACTGGCCTAAGTGCATTGTGTCCGGAGGGGATAACTTTGAAGGCGATGAAATAAATTTGGAAGAATAAATAAAGAGTTAAAAAAAAAAAAAAATTAAATTGGTCTTACATTTTGGATACAATAGTATTCATGATTCCAGACACAGACTCAAAACAGTTTTTGAAAGTTAAACATCTGATCATTAAAATAAATCAATATAAAAATCCACGGAAATCGTGGTTTGAAAGTACTTTGATAAGTTCCCTTTAAATCCGAAAATGAAATGTTATTCGTTTCCTTCCTCCTTGGTTGTTTGAGCGACACAGGCGGAATGATTCGTTTTTCAACTCATTTCACTCTGTTTTCGAACCGAATCCCGTTGCTGAACCTCGGATACTTTCAAGAACTCGTCTAAATGCGATGATATTCGCACTATACGGGCAGCCAAATGACCCGAAAAAACCTTCCCCATCTTAAAAATAGTTCCTTGCAGGCAAGAGAAAAAAAAAAGTATCCCTCAGCAATTATAATGCCATTAGCCACCACTCTCATTCACCATCACTGCATTTCAAGATTTTTAGGGAGGGATGACTTCCTTTTCGAATAGTCGGTCATTCCGCTCTTCTTTTCTGAAGATTTAGCTCTTTTTTTTTTAACCGATTTCTCCCACTAGTGTTCCAAAAAAGAAAAAAAAAAAAGGTGTCTCTGTCGCACACTGACCTTTCGATACAGGAATAGTTTGAATCCCCGGAAGATTTTTTTTTCATCATTCAGATATTGGATGAAGGCTGCCGGAATTCATTTGAAAAAACACGTTCGCTCGATAAGCTAAATTCTTAGCACCCTGTCGGTTCTTGAGCAAGGGCACACATGTCCACAAGTCATAAATCATGAGATTCGGCTGAAAAAAAAAAAAAAGATGGCGGCCATTTATATCTCTTTTTACTTTCGTTTCATGTCACTAATCAATCGATTTCCGTTTTTACAAGGAAAGGGGACGATGTATGACATTTTCCCCGATTACTTGTTATTTTCTTGAATGCTAGAGAAGCGGAATTTTGATCAACATCGCAACTCATTATTAAATGAGTCTTCTGAAAAGAATTTTAAATAGTTACCCATCTACTTGTGTCCTTGTTTTTGAACCTGTTTTTTTCTTTCATTTGCGAAAAATCTTCTAAAAAATACTACAAAACAGAATATTAAGTTATTTTTGAAAAAAAAAAAAAAAAAAAAAAAAATTAAGAATATGAATCTTTTCGGCATGTGCTCTGGACATTATAATACTGTGCCCAAAAAGTAAGACCAATTTTTTTTTTTCAAAAACTCTTTATTTATTATCCCAAATATATTTCATCGCGTTCAAAGTCATCCCCTCCGGACACAATGCACTTATGCCAGTGCTTTTACAATTCTCAATGCATGCTAAAAAGTCATCCGCAGGGATGGCCTTCTACCACTTCTAAACATTTCTTTCCGATATAGGAATGCCACCGAATGACTTCTACAACATTCTGTACGTTTCCGCAAACAAAATTGAATGCAAGTTCTTTGCTCAATGAATTTAGGCGTTTCCAAACTGACCGGAATCCAATTCAGCGTCTCCCAAAGCCAAGCGCCGCTCAAACACTCACCAATATTTTGACGCGAAATTTCACACAGATGTCAAAGACAGTGCCAGCAACCTAAAAAAGATAAATAATCGAAATTCCATAAGGCCTTTAATTTTAAATTGAAAATTTGTCTTACTGTTTGGACACAGTAATAACTTAATTAACTGTTTTTGTAGTATTTTTTTAAGAAGATTTATCTCGTATGAGTTGTGTTCAAAAACAGAGACGCAAGAGGATAGGTAACTGTTTAAAATCCTTTTCAGAAGACCCATTTAATAATGAGTTTTTGCGAAGATGATTAAAAATTCCGTCTCTCTATCAATCAAAAAAAATGACAAATAGTCCTCAAAAGTGTCATTTATTTTGTCTTCGGCCCACTTCTCCTCTGCACATCTTCCCCTTTCGTTGTAAAAATGAAAATCGATTGATTAGAGACATGGAATGAAAGTAAAAAGAACTGTAAATGCCCCCCGAATCTCTTGATTTATAACTTGTGGATATGAGTGCCCTTGCTCAGTAACCGACAGGGTGCTGAGAATTTAGCTTATCGACCGAACACGTTTTTCTTAAACGAATTCCAGAAGCCTGCATCAAATAACTGAATGATAAAAAAACTTCTGGTATTTTCACCATTATTGTATCGAAAATCCAGCATGCGACAGGAGATCTTCTTCTATTTTTCTTACCTTATAGGAACACTAGTGGGAGAAATTGGTACAAAAGAAGAAGAAGTGCTAACTCTTCAGAGAAGAAGAGCGCAAATCTCAGGAATGACCGACTATTCGGATAATTCTCAATTAAAATCCCGACGTGCCGCGATGATGACTGAGATGGAGCTCTCCTTGGTGGCTGATGTCATTATAATTGCGGAGGGATATTTTTCTCAATTCCTTCTATTAGTTCACACTCTCCCTATATATATCTTGTTCACATTTTCAATCGTTCATAAAACACTTTCTATTCATCCACTCAAGTGCAAATGCATTTTTTAAACTTATAGTGGATGATACTGGATGTTAATGTAGTTTTTTTCAAATATTTATTCATTCATTAAATTTAGTTAAATAATTTTAGTTTTTTTTTTTTTTTAGATTTAAGTTGCATGTATCTAATAACAGATGGCGCCAAATGTAAGAGAAAAATCAATTTGAAAGGATCAATTTGAAAAGGTCTATTCTGCAATAGAGTGAAAAAGTAGGAATTCACTTAAATTTTTTTTTTTTTTTTTTTTTTTTTTTTATACTACTGGTTTCTGTTTGGAACACTAGTGGGAAAAATGGGTACAAAGAAGAAGAACCAACTTTTCAGAAAAGAAGAGCGGAATGACCGGAAGTAAGTCACCCCTCAATAAATATCACGACGTGCCATGATGGTGAATGAGAGGAGCTCTTTTGGTAGCTAATGGCATTATAATTGCGCAGGGATACTTTTTTTTTTTGATGCCTCAAAGGAACTATTTTTCAGATAGGGAAGTTTTTCGGGTCGCCCAGGTTAGAGCGGATATCAGCGCATTTAGACGAGTTCCTGAAAGTATCCGAAGCCTCGAAAGGGTAGACCGATTCAGCAGTGGGATTCAGTTTGAAAACAGAGTGAAATGAGTTGAAAACAAATCATTGCTCACATATCAAGGAGGAAGGAGACATTTCATTTTCGCCCTTAAAGCGATTTCATCAAAGTGCGTTCAAACCACGATTCTCCGTGGATTTTTTATTGGTTTATTTTAATGGGCCAGATGGCCGAGTGGCTAACGCTCTTGTGCTCGATACCACAAGTTTCGGGAGTAATTTAAAACTTTAAACCGTAGGTCCCGTTCTAACGTGATCGAAGAGAGTTGCGGAGGTAGTGTTACTCCGCGTCCGTGGCTTATCTTCAAGCTGCACATCTCCGGAATAGTGCTAAGTGAGTAACGTCGGCGCAGCGCTTGCCTTAAGGCACCCAAGACAATTGTCTAAGTGTTTGCCAGCTACATTAGAACAAAAAGAAAATTTTAAATTTACAATTATATGTTTGAATTTTTAACTTTGTGTTATGTCAATGGGATCGTATTTGCTGAGTGTATAGAATGACATAATGTATTGGTTTGAAATTCATAAAAACGATATCGACGGAGACGGGTCTTGGGCGATTCCTTCAATTTCTGTAAACTTTGTCGTACGAAAGCATTACAGGGGCTTTCTCTATTCCCTTAGAACGAAATTGGTACATTGCATAGATTATTTCAATTCATACACGATGTACTGAAAATCTCGAGTCAAACCCGCACACATTTCATAAAAATACCATTTTAAATAGTTGTCAGAGATTGTGTACGTGCAGGAAAAAAAACCCCACAAAACTATCTCATGATTTGATGTACTCTGCATTGTAACAAAATGACCATTGTACAACATTCTCTACATTGTTCCTATTGGTGTATTATGTCACAAAATGTCTATTGTACAACACTACCTACATTGTAGCATGCCTGTTGTACAACGCTGTGGAGCTTGAATGAACAAGGTGACAATGACAATGCTAAAGATGAGTGCTGCATGTTTTCAACACAGAGTTCGTATTTGTGATTTTCTGGTTGGTTCATAATTTTAAATCCTGATGCGGCACTCACCTGTTTGACCCTGACCCCTACGGTGGGGATGAACTCCTCCTGAAGGTGCTCTTCCAAGGTGAGGGAGAGATTGCAAGAGTCGTCGATGGCCGTTATGAAGGGGTGGAGGAGAAGTTCCAGAATGTTCGGTCGATGCTCCTCATTCCTCTCCAGACACACCTTCGTAAAAAAGATTAGTATCACATTATGAATCCATATCGAAATGTCATTAACACTGCAGTTAATGCATTGTTCGTGTTTAAATCGAACATGGACAATGCGTTAATGGAGATGCTAAGAACACTGTGAATTAACGATTAAAGAATGCAAAAAACCCACAAAAATTATCTCATGATTTGATGAATACTGGAAATGAACGATTCATGAAAGCCATGTTATGAACACTGCAATCAAATTATTACAGAACGCCTTAAAAATACTGCAATTGCACAATTAATAAATAACACTACATGTGAGCGGTTAATGACTACAATATGTTTATCTTTAACTTAATGTTTTTAACAATTTATTAATGCAAGTGGAGGTGTCTTGCAGAACTAAAGATCATTTAAAGAACAAAAGATAATTTAAAGCAGAAAGTAAAGTGCATTACTTAGTTATGCAAATCATTCTCAAGAAATATAGAACTCTTCAAACTAAATAGAGAAACTCGTAAAGAATACCTTTAATTCACTATCGCCATTGTTACTTTAGAAAGGGCGTTTGATGGCAATTTAGAATTTCAGTAGGTCCATCCAGTTTTGTGGATACAATTTTTTAGTACCGTTTCTCCAGGAAATTCCAGGAGATAATACAGGAGATATACTCATGATACAAGATTTTTTTAAAACTAATAAAGCTATAAATTATACATACCTTTACGACCAGTTTCTAACCTTTACTCCACGCCAATACCAGCAGACACACCTAACATACAGTGTTGACTGAAGCGGAGACAAAATGCTAAGGCGCTGCTCTTTCCACTCGAATGCGTGACTGGCCACTGAGACATCGCTCTATACCATGCGTTGGCGAGCGATTGACTCCATATCTGGGACGCCACATCGAGGGCTGGTGTCGCTGGATCGGCAACGAAAGTGTTGAAAAATGATTCGATTGTCTCTGTACTTACTCGTTGATGAAGTCCCTGAAGGTCTCACTCCATTCAGTTCGGCACTTGAGGGTGGGAGGGGGTTCCTAGGGGGTGGAGAGAGAATAATTATTAAACCAACGCTTCCTGTGATTAAGGAGCACGTGTCTCATATGCATGAATGATTAAAGATAGGAAAAAAGCACGCAAAAAATTAATTTTATAAAATTAGAAAATTGAAATCTTCTCTGCAAATTTCAACTTATCATGTGTGAACATGATAAGTACGCAACCCGACCGTCGACTGGACATGTACTGCTTACAATGCCACATTGGATATCCACTATCATCACCTTCCCAGTCAATGTGTGCGGCAAAATTCCATGGACACGGATGACACTTGATGTTAATACAGTTTTTCAGATATTCATTCATTCATTAAATTTAATTAATTTTAATACTTTAAGTAGAGTTTTAGCAGTTTGTAATGAAAATTGAAATCAACAAATAGTAACTCAATCGGTAAAATGCAAGAATTTCAGGATTTTTCACGTGAAGGTGAAGAATGCGAGTTTAATTTTTATGCGAAAATCAATACATTTTTGATAAATTCGTAAAAGGTTTTGCTTTAAGTAGACGTTTTATAAAAATGATTTTCGAGAGTAAGTTAGCAGTTGTGACTTAGTGGTTAGAATGAAGGATTTTTCTCAAAAAAAAAAATAAAATAAAATTGAAGACATTTTATTTTTTCCACTTAATATTATGATTCTGTCATATGTATATACATATTTATATTAATTATAATTATTAATCTTGCCTTTAAAAGCAGTTTTCTCAAAACAGTGGTTTTCAAATTTCTATTCTTTCGTACAAAAACTATTGAATGCATAGAATTGCCTATCTTATTGGACTGAAATTAGACTTTTTCAGTATTTGGAAAACTAATTGTTATAAGCTCACAAAAAAAAAAGATTACATCCAAAAATTAAGGATTTGGTTCTCGCAAAACAATTTACAATTGGAGACCTTGCTGATGATGTTGGAATTTCGGAAGGATCGGTCCGTTCCATTTTGGGCCACAAAAAAGTGTCTAATCTCGATGAATACCAAAAACACTGAATGCGCTGATGCGAAACACTGATGTCAAGGACAGTGCCAGAAACCTAAAAAGAAAAACAATTAAAATTCCATCAGCCCCGGGAATTTTAAATTGAAAATGGGCTTTACTTTTGGACACAGTAGTGCATAAATGTAAAAGCGATACGCAATAAAAAAAAAGGAAATAAATAAAAACATTTCTGAATGTTTGTCTATGCTCAGTAAAACATATTCATTTTACTGCAAACACGTGACTACACAGAATGTTAACTATTTGTTGTTTACGGCTTAATATCCGAATCATGCACGTTTTGATTCTTCCTCTAAAAGCGCTTCGCTGCATGTCCAGGCGTAAATCATGTCGTAAATTAAGTCAAAGTGAAATGAAATGCGCGTGTCTTTTGCTTTTACTCACTATAACTTCGTCGATTCTATTTGAAATGCCCTACGTGAGGATTTCTACTGTTTGAATATTTTAAACAAACGCTGAATGCAGTTCGATATGTCCTCCTGAAAATGTGTTCACTTCTTTTAAGGGTTTTGATAGGTGAGAAATTTGAATAATTTAGACGCATGAATGTTAGGATACGAACTATTCGATTCTAGTACTATGATTTTTAATGTTAGGCACTAAACCTAATTCCAGTAGATTTTTTCCTTCAAAATAAACCATTCATTTTACATGGAAAAAAATATGAAATGAAATCAATTAAAATCATCAGAGGGATCAGAAAGGAAGTTTATTTATTTAAACTTTTAAAAGAAACCTTTAGACAGAGAGAACTTGAAAATTCTCTAAAATTGCCTTTTTCGTTTACAAAAATTGATATACTACTGTGTCCACTACTACTACACAACCGCTATATACTACTGTCTTTTATTTAATCTTCCAAATTTATTTCCTCGACTTCAAAAGGAATCCCCTCCGGACACAATGCACTTATGACAACGTTTTTGCCAATCCCCAACGCACGCTAAAAAGTCATCGGCACGTATGACCTTCACAATGCGCGGCGATTCACGTTGAATCTCTTTAATCGACTCAAAACGGTGTCCCCGGAGTGGTCTTTTGAGTTTAGGGAATAGCCAGAACACAAACGGGGTGAACACGTGGAATGATATGGTTTGAAATTCCTATTCGAACCCTTTGAAATTTCAGCATCATCAGCAAGGGTCGTTCGTTTTCAACTCATTTCACTCTGTTTTCAAACTGCTGATTAGGTCCATCCTTTCGAGGCCCTGATACTTTCAGAACTCGTCTAAATTCTCGCTACCTGGGCGGCCAAATGACCCAAAAACCTTTCCTGTCTGAAAAATAATTTCTTTGCGGCATGAGATAAAAAAAAGGTATCCCACTGCAATTATAATGCCATTAGCCACCACTCTCATTCATCATCAGTGCACGTCGGGATTTTTATTGTGGATGACTTCCTCCGAATAGTCGGTCATACTTGAGATTTCTGATGCTCGTTTCTGAAGAGTTATCTCTTCTTCTTCTTTGTACAAATTTCTCCTACTAGTGTTCCAAAACTTAAAAAAGAAGATTTCTCTGTCGCATGCTGGCTTTTCGATACAGGCATGGTGAGAATCCCGGCATAATCTTTTTGGATGAAGGCTGCCGGAATTCATTTAAGAAAAACACGTTCGGGTCGATAAGCTAAATTCATAGCTGTCGGTTATTGAAGAGTAGGGCACTGATGTCCACAAGTCATAAATCATGAGATTCGGCTGAAAAAAAGATGGCGTCAATTTATATTTCTTTTACTTTCGTTTCATGTCGCTAATCAATCGATTTTCGTTTTTACAAAAAAAAGAAAAATGTAGCAAAAATAAATGAAACTTTTTCCGACTATTTGTCATTTTCTTGATTCATACAGAGACGGAATTTTGATCGACATCGCAACTAATTATTAAATGGATGTTCTGAAAAGAATTTTAAATAGTTACCTATCTATCCACATGCAACCCTGTTTTAGAAACCGTTTTCCATCATTTGAGATCAATCGCCTAAAAGTATACAGTAAAACAGTATACTACTGTCCCCAAAAAGTAAGACACATTATTTTTTTTTTTCAAAAACTCTTTTATTTATGCTTACAAATTTATTCCATCGCCTACAAAGCCATCCCCTCCGGACACGATGCATTTATACCAACTTTTTTTTTCAATCCTCAATGCACGCTAAAAATCATCGGCAGGGATGGCCTTCAAAGCCCTCGACTATTCACGTTGAATCTCTTTCAATCCACTCAAACTGCCCCCGGGTGGTCTTTTGAGTTTGGGAATAGCCAGAAATGAGTTCACGGAATAGCACGGTGAAAATACGGTGATTGGAAACGAAAAGGCTTTTAATTTTTGGCGTAATCAATGCAGTGTGAGCTGGCGCATTCAATGCTTTCGGTACCCATCGAGATTTGACGCCCAAAATGAAATAGACCGATCTTTTGAAATTCCAACATCATTCGTCTTCAGCGCGTTCTTTGCCTTCTTTAAACGGTTTATACCACTTGTAAGCATTTCTTTCCGATATTTCTTTGATATAGGAATGTTCACCGAATGCCTTCTGCTACATTCTATACACTATTTCCGCAAACCAAATTGAAAACAAGTGCTTTGCTCAATGAATTCAGACATTTTAGAAATCGCCGGAATCAGTTTGGACGTCTCACAAAGCTGAGCGTCACGCAAACACCAATGAATATTTTGACGTCAAATTTCACACAGATGTCAAGGACAGTGGCAACAATCTAAAAAAGAAAAAAAATGAAATTCCATCAGTCCCGGAATTTTAAATTGAAAATGGGCTTTACTTTTTGGACACAGTAGTGAATAAATGTAAAAAAGCGATACGCAATAAAAAAAAGGAAATAAATAAAAAATTTCTGAATGTTTGTCTATGCTCAGTAAAACAAATTCATTTTACTGCAAACACGTGACTACACAGAATGTTAACTATTTGTTTTTACGGCTTAATATCCGAATCATGCACGTTTGCTTCTTCCTCTAAAAAGAGCTTCGCTGCGTGTCGAGACGTAAATCATGTCGTAAATTAAGTCAAAATGGAATGAAATTCTCGCGACTTTTACTTTTACTCATCTAACTTTCTCGATTCCATTTGAAATGCCCTACGTGATGATTTCTGCTGCTTGAATATTGTAAGCAAATGTGGAACGGAGTTCGATAACTACTGAAAATGTGTTCACTTCTTTTAAGCTTATTGATAGGAGAGGAATTTGAATAATTTAGATGCATGAATGTTAGGATACGAACTATTCGATTCCAGTACTATGATTTTTAATGTTAGATACTAAACCTAATTCCAGCAGATTTTTCCTTCGAAATAAAACATTCATTTTACATGGAAAAATATAAAATTCAATCAATGAAAATCATCAGAGGGCACCAAAGAGGAATTGCGTTCGAGAAATTATTTATTTAAACGTTTTAAAAGAAAGAGAAAGACAGAGAAAACTTTAAAATTCTTAAAAATTGCCTTTTTTGTTTACAAAAATTGATATACTACACTACTGTGCCCAAGAAGTAAGATCAATTATTTTTTTCTTTTCAAAAACTCTTTTATTTATTCTTCCAAATTTATTTCATCCCTTCAAAGTTATCCCCTCTGGACACAATGCACTTATGACAACGTGTATTCCATTCCTCAATGCATTCTAAAAAATCGCCGGCAGGGATGACCGTCACAACGCGCAGCGATTTACGTTTAATCTCTTCAATCTACTCAAAACGGTGCCCCCATAGTGGCCTCTTGAGTTTAGGGAATAGCCAGAACTCAAACGGTTTGAATACGTTAGATGTGGAATGATATGGGTTGAAATTCCTATTCGAACCCTTTGAAATTTCAACATCAGCAGCAAGGATGAGAGATTCGTTTTTCAACTCATTTCACTCTGTTTTCAAACTGAATCTCACTGTGGGCTAGGTCCATCCGTTCGAAGCCCTGATACTTTCAGAACTCGCATAAATTCGTGCGACCTGGGCGCCCAAATGACCCAAAAAACCTTCCCCGTCTGAAAAATAGTTCCTTTGCGGCACGAAGAAAAAAAGTATCCCTCTGCAATTATGATGCCATTAGCCACCACTCTCATTCATCATCAGCGCACGTCGGGATTTTTATTGGGGAGGACTTCTTCCGAATAGTCGGTCATACTTGAGATTTCCGATGTTCTTTTCTGAAGTGTTAGCTCTTCTTCTTTGTATCAACTTCCCCCTCTAGTGGTCCAAAAAGAAAAAAAAAAAAGATCTCTCTGTCGCATGCTGGTCTTTCGATACAGGCATGGTGAGAATCCCGGCATAATTTTTTGGATGAAGGCTGCCGGAATTCATTTAAGAAAACACGTTCGGGTCGATAAGCTAAATTAATAGCTGTCGGTTATTGAAGAGTAGGGCACTGATGTCCACAAGTCGTAAATCATGAGATTCGGCTGAAAAAAAAAGATGACGTCCATTTATATTTTTTTTACTTTCGTTTCATGTCGCTAATCAATCGTTTTCGTTTTTACAAGAAAAGGAACATGTGCAGTTAAAAGTGGACGGGAAACAAAATAGGTGACACTTTTTCCGCAATTTGTCATTTGCTTGATTGATACAGAGACGGAATTTTGATCGACATCGCAACTAATTATTAAATGGGTGTTCTGAAAAATTTTTTAAGTAGTTTCCTATCTGTCCACTTGAGACCCTGTTTTTGAACCCGTTTTCCCCTCATTTGAGATAAATCGTCTAAAAATTATTACAAAACAGTATACTACTATCCCCACAAAGTAAGACACATTATTTTTTTTCAAAACTTTTTATTTATTCTTCAAATTTATTCCATCGCCTTCAAAGAAATTCCTTCCGGACACGATGCACTTATGCCAACTTTTTTTTTTTAATCCTCAATGCACGCTAAAAAGTCATCGGCAGGGATGACCTTCACAACGCGCGGCGATTCACATTATATCTCTTCAATCGACTCAAAACGGTACCCCCGGAGTGTTCTTTTGATTTTGGGGAATAGCCAGAAGTCGCACGGGGAGAATACGGTGATTGGGAACGATATGGCTTTCATTTTTAGCGAAATCAATGCAGTGTGAGCTGGCGCATTCAGTGTTTCCGGTACCGATTGAGATTTGACGCCCAAAATGGAATGGACCGATCCTTTTGAAATTCCAACAGCATCAGCAAGGTCTCTAACTGTAATTCGACTGTTTGCAAGCACCGAATTTTTAATTTTTGGACGTGAGTTTCGTCGGTTGAGGTGGAGGGTCGACCAGACCGCTCTTCGTCTTCAACGCTTTCTCTGCCTTCTTTGAACTGTTTATACCACTTGTAAACATTTCTTTCCGATATTTCTTTGATATAGGAATGTTCACCGAATGCCTTCTGCAACATTCTATACGCTATTTCCGCAAACCAAATTGAAAACAAGTGCTTTGCTCAATTTATTCAGACATTTCAGCAATCGTCGGAATCCGTTTCGGCGTCTCACAAAGTCAAGCGTAACTCAAACACTGATGAATATTTTAACGTGAAATTTCACACAGCTGTCAAGGACGGTGCCAGCAACCTAAAAATGAAATTGAAATTTCATGAGTCCCGGGAAATTTAAATTGAAAATGGGTCTTACTTTTCGGACACAGTAGTAAGTATTTTGCCCATTACGTAATTATCAACAGCTTCAATTCAACACCCATTATAACTTAAAATCAAATCAATTGATGAATAAAGTGTCAGCCCTCTTAATTAAATAGCCTCATTAATTAAAACTCCTCGCACCCTAGAGGGTAGGGTATCGTTTTTGATCTTTGCTGTGAATGACACACGCCATCATCCGTCTTCTTTCAAGCGGGTGGACAAATCCGGCGGAAAATCCATCTCTGGCGACGGTTTGTCATCTTTGGCGATCTTTTTCTTGGCGACGTCCCCCGAGATTTAACTCAGAGTTGAATGATTGTGCTGACGCTGGGAGTAAGTAAACAGTGTTGACACGGACTTTGTGTCGACTACGATGCTGGTTATGGATGATGGTACAGGATGTCCCAGACACGTCCGGCACATTTTTAGTAAATGATATGGACTACCGGTTTCCAAAATGAGGGATAGCGCCCTTTAGGAGGCAATGGAATTATTAAAATGGGGCGTAATAGTTGCATCAAGTGATTTGAGGGGTCGTTTACTACAAATAAGGGGGGAGCGAAAGCCTAAGAAAGAAGGACATCACATTCGGAAAATTTACAATAAACTGAAATCTGCTCTGCAAATTTCAACTTATCATGTGAACATTCGAGAACGGATGAATAAATTCAGGAATAGGGCAGTGTTTAACTAATACACGAGATATAGGAAGCAATTGATTGGAGTAATATTATAAGAATGGCTAAATTCAAATAGCCACATGAATATAGCAATGTTGAATAGATCGAGAACTTCATGAAGAAGGAATTGTTCTAGAATCTCTAAAAAAATGTACAAAAGTAAGATAAATGTCGTCCTAAATGAAGAACGAAGTATTCCAAATTCTACAAGAAACGTTATCACATTCAATAGCCAAAATAATATATCAAAGTTTAAAAACCCAAGCCAAAACGGGAAAAGGGATTCAAAAACTATACTACCAAACACTTTAATCAAATGCCAAATTCTCTAGAAAATTCCTTAAGATTAACGTTATTCATGAATCATTTAAAAAGTTAAGGGGTCCAAACTACCTTTTTCCGAAAAAATTTGCAAATTTGGAATATCACTTTATTTACTCTCTGCACTTTTTAGATTGCGCCACAAACGCCTAACCAGGACAACATCATGTTCACACATGATAATAATTTTTAGAAACTTTTCATCCACACTTCAATTACTACTACCCTCAATTCTGGCTGCAAAAATGGATTTTTGCAGTTAGTCCTGCTTCATGCATTGCCATGAAAAAGTTTTCAATTATATTTAATTCTTCATATTTATTGAAACGTTGCTGTCATACGTGGAAGAAGTCTGCAGCTAATACGGATAGTGGCAATTTCTGACAGTTGACAATTTCTGATTTAAGGAGACGACAGATCGTCATCTTATCTGTGTATGTGATGCGAATGTTACTAGGGTTCATTTTAATAAATAATTTTGAAATGCTTCAAGGTGCCTGATTCACAACATCTTTACTTGCCTGTACCAAGATACAGATATGCACATAAAAAAGAATAAAAAATGTCTCAATTTTCATAAATAAACAAATAACAAATGTGTTCATTTATTTGTTTGACGAAGGTAGGCTTCCCCGGGGAGTACTGAATAATTTTAATTTGCAAGGGGGTAGGGTAAATAACGACTGTCACGAATTATCTAAACGATTGTTGTTAGGTTAAAAGGGATTTTAGACCCTTAAAAGCATCATCAATAAAAATCCCGTAGAAATTTAACCCTATTGTTCCGAAATTTGTAAACTGTTTATTTATATTTAATTTATTGTTTTAATTATTTATTCTTGACTTGACTTGATATACGTGACTGTTTCATTTGATTGGATAAAATTTGCAGCTAGACGGGTTTTAGCATCTCACAAAAGCAAGAATAACTCAAACACTAATAAATGTTTTGACGTGAAATTTCATACAGATGTCAAGGACAGGGGCAACAACTTGAAAAAGACAGAAAAATTTAAATTCCATAGGCCCGGCAATTTAAATTGAGAATGGGTCTTACTTTTTGGACACAGTAGTAGGTGTAAGTGAACCACATTTGCGTGCTATTTAACAGGAAATCTGGAACACGCCTGACTATCAATAAAAGTTGCTTTTACACGCTATAATCGCCATCGTGCTTCCTCATTTTTTGGGGGTTTTTTTTGTGGATAAACTTTTGTCCTAATCAAAAGTTACATTATTTTTATCCTCCTTAAGAGGTTCATGGATATTTTTTATTTAAAAAACCGTCGCTGAATAATCTGTTGCACTGAGGAAGAATGAACTGGTTCCTTTTTGCAACCGTTTTTCCTTTCCATCAATTTGCTTATTTTAAAAACTTTTGACACCTCTACGTGTTGCTATGCACGTGAACATCAGAAGACATTTTTTTTTATTGAAAAAGCAATTTTTGAACCTTCAGCATACCAAGCACCAGCCAAGAGGTCGACAGATTCTACCCTCCAAAAAAAAAACAGGCATTCGGCATGCAAAGTTGAAGATCTTCTACGATGAAAAAACATTCCGGTCGGAAAAGGATTTTATTAATTTCAATTTTGACTTCAGATAAACGTCACGTGAAATAAAAAAATAAAAAAACGTTAACCGCCGGAACGGTCTTGTTGGAACACAGGAGGTACTTATTAACCTCTTCGTTTCTCTGACGTTAAACAATGTCGTTTGGCAGGGGTGGGGGAGGGTTGTTGTTGTTGTTTGTACCCATCGAAATCGATGTGTGGAAGGTGATCGGTGCAAAAGAGGTTCCGGAAGATTTGATAATTGATTTGCTGATGTTTTTTTTTGTATGACAGCAAAATGGTAGAAAGGAAAAGAAGAAATAATGGATTCATAGGTGGATTGGTTTTTGGAAATTGAGTTTTGAACAAATAGCAGAAGTAAAATAACAAAAGAACCAAAAAAAAAAAAAAAAAAAAAATGGCATGTTTTATTTCGAAAAAAATAGCTGGTTTGCAAAATAGCTGGTTTCAAGCCAAGCTGGTTTTTCAAAGTAGGCCAATAAATCTGTGCGTATAATGAATCTGTAGTGATGAATGTCTTTCCTCACACAATTACATTGTTAAACATAAGTAAATGAAAAAATTGTTAAGCACATTAACATTTTTACATGTACTCATTTTGCATTGTATCATTGTACATTGTTACTTTGCCGTTTTACATTGCATCGTTGTACATTGTTACTTTGCATATTTTACATTGTAAAACACATCAGCATTGTTAAATATACTTTGCGCATTTTACATAATAATGTACATTGTTACTTTACATATTTTACATCGTAACATACTACTGTGTCCAAGGTTGTTGGGTTGTTGGCACTGTTTAGTTCGTTTAGCGTTTAGTGGGCCTTGTGTTTCATTGCCATGAACAGCAATCACCGGCAAGCGATGAGAAAAGGATAGTGCATTTCGGGTAAGCTTTTAGTAACTGCCCTACATTTGTGTGTTTAAGAGAAAATATGGAACATTCTAACACGCTTAACTACCGATGAAAATCGCTTTTACACGTTACAATCGCCATCAAGTTTCCTTCGGGGTTTTTTTTTTTGTTTGTATTTTTTTTGTGAATAAACTTTTTTAAAAAAAGAAAGGTTTTTTTTATTCTCCTGAAATGGTTCATGGATATTTTTTTATTTAAAAACCCGTCGCTGAATATTCTGAGGAAGAATGCCTTGTGCCTTTTGCAACTGTTTTCCCTTTTCATCTATTACTTATCTAAGAAACTTTTGACACCTCTACGAGTTGCTTCGACGAGAGCAGAAGTTATTGGAAAAGCAATTTCTGAACTCTCAGCGCACCAAGCACCAGCTAAGACGTCGACGAATCTACCCCAAAAAAGCCATGCATTCGGCAAGCAAAGCTGAACATCTTGTGCAATGAAAAGACATTCAGGTCGGAAAAGGGTTTTATTGATTTCACTTATGACTTCAGATAAAAGTCACGTGAAATAAAAAAAAAAAAAAAAACGTTAACCGCCGGAACGGTCTTGTTGGAACACAGGAGGTACTTATTAACCTCTTCGTTTCTCTGACATTAAACAATGTCGTTTGGTAGGGGGGGGTTGTTGTTGTTTGTACCCCTCGAAATCGATGAGTGGAAAGTGATAGATGCAGTGAGTTTTCGAGGGATTTGATAATTGATTTTCTGATGTGTTTTTTGTATGACAGCAATATGGTGGGGATGGAAGGTGTTTTCGACAGGAAAAGATGAAATAGTGGATTCGTAGGTGGACCGGTTTTTTTGGCAATTGAGTTTGGAACAAACAGCAGAAGTAAAATAACAAAAGAAACAAAAAAGAAAAAAATGGCACATTTTATCTCGAAACAAGCAATCTAAAAATTTTTTTAAAGTCAATTCCTACTTTTTTACTCTATTGCAGAAAAGTTCTTAACAAATAAAATTGAAATTTTGCTTTTACATCTGGCGCCATCTATTTTTAGATACATGCAACTTAAATCTAAAAAAAAAACTAAAATTAATTAATTAAATTTAATGAATGAATTAATGTTTGAAAAAACCTGTATTAACATCCAGTGTCATCAATACAAGTTCCAAAAAATGTATTTGAACTGGAGTGGATGAATAAAAAGTGTTTGATGAACGATTGAAAATTTGAACAAGATATATATAGGAGCGTGTGAACTAATAGTAGAAATTGAAAAAAGATAAATTTTCTCTGACAAAAAAGGATTAAAATCTACATTCGTTAAAAATCTTTCCGTATTCCTTTACCCAGCACCTCTCATTCGACATCTAGTATTGTAGCTGTGTAACGCTTGGAAATTTAAGCAATATATATACACTCAAGAGTCGAAACATTATGACCACATGTCAATAACGAGTTGGCCCACCTCGCGCAACACACAGCTTCAACCCGCTTGGCATGGATTAATACCACCACTTAATACCAGTTAAATACCACTTCCACCTGATCACGTGCCTGCACGTCATCCAGGCGAGTTCATTGCAAAATGTAGGGGTGGTCATAATGTTTTGGCTCTTGTGTGTATATAGGGAGAGTGTTAACTAATAGTAGAAATTGAAAAATCCTTCTCTGAATATTCTGCCGCATTGAAAAAGAATGAACTGGCTCATTTCTGCAACAGTTTTCCTTTTTCATCTATTTGCTTATCTTAAAAATTTTTATCACCTCTATGTGTTGCTATGCACGTGACGAGACCAGAAGACATTTTTATTGGAAAAGCAATTTCTGAGCTTTGAGAGTACCAAGTACCAGCCAAGAAGTCAACAGATTCTACTAAAAAAACATGCATTCAGTAAGCAAAGTTGAACATCTTGTCCAATGAAAAACATTCAGGTGGGAAAAGGGTTTTATTGATTTCACTTATGACTCCAAATAAAAATCACGTGAAATAAAAAAAAAACGATAACCATCGGAACCGTCTTGTTGGAACACAGGAGGTACTTATTAACCCCTTTGTTTCTCTGATGTTAAACAATGTCGTTTGGTAGGGTTGGAGTTGTTGTTGTTGTTTGTGCCCATGAAAATCGATCGGTGGTAGGTGATCGGTGCAGGGAGGTTCCAGGAGATTTGATAATTGATTTGCTGATGTGTGTTTGGTATGACAGCAAAATTGTGGGGATGGAAGGTGTTTTCGAATGGAAAAGAAGAAATGGTGGGTTCGTAGGTAGATTGGTTTTGGAAATTGAGTTTTGAATTAAATAAAATAAAAAAGCTGCTGGCTTTTCAAACTAAGAGTACTTAAGTGTCTATGCTCTATAATGAATTTGTAGTGCTGAATGTACTACCTCACATATTAATATTGTTAAGCATAAGTAAATAAAGTGTTAAGTAGTTTGTAAATCCCATTAACATTGTTAAGCATAAGTAAATAAATAAATTGTTAAACAGTTGTAAAGCACATTAACATTGTTAAATGTACTTTAAAAATTTTTCATTGTATCATTGTACATTGTTACTTTGTAAATTTTACGTTGGATCCCTGTAAATTGTTACTTCGCACATTTTACATTGTATCGTTGTACATTGTTACTTTCCATATTTTAAATTGCATTGTTGTTCATTGTTACTTTGCATATTTTAAATTGTTAAATGCATTAACATTGTTAAATGTACTCTACACATTTTTATTTTTCATTGTATCATTGTTACTTTGATCATTTTGCATTGTATCGCTGTACATTGTTACCTTGTGCATATTTTGCATAGTTAAATACATTAGCATTGATAAATCCGCTTTGCTCATTTTACATAACATTGTACATTGTTACTTTGCATATTTTACATTATTAAATGTACTCTACATGTTTTTCAATGTATCATTGTTACTTTGATCATTTTGCTTTGTACCATTGTACATTACGTTGCATATTTTAGATTGTAAAACACATCAACATTCTTAAATCTGCTTTTCACATTTTATATAACATTGTACATTGTTACTTTATATATTTTACATCGTAACATATCTACTTCTACTACTACACCATACCACATCACTGTGCCTAGAGCTGAGTTGCCCTTTTACAGTTTGGGAATGATGTGGGTGAAATGAATGGACGCAAGATGGAAAGAAGCAAGAGGACAAATTTTTCATAATTCCCTTTTGAAGGCACAGAAGCTGAACTATGGGGAAAATTCTTACAAGAACAGAACAGAATACCGAAAACTTAAAAAACTGAAAAAGGATGAATTATGAAATGTGAAATTATATAAAAACTTTAGGAAAGATAATAGAAAAAAGTTTAAAGCAATGTAATAGAATAAACATTACGTAGGAGGTTATACAAATCAGAGAGCTGGAGGAATAATAATCAAATCAAATCGCAACATATCACTTCATATTGCAACAGAAAATTTAACATTGTTAGATACATTAACATTGTTAAATGTTCTTTTGCGCATTTTACATAACATTGTACATTGTTACTTTATATATTTTACATCGTAACATATCTACTACTACTATACCACACCACATCACTATGCCTAGAACTGAGTTGCCCCTTTTACAGCTTGGGAATGATGTGGGTGAAATGAATGGACGTCAGATGGGGGGGAAAAATTTTGCATCATTCATTTTTGGAGGTACAGAAGCTGAACAAGGGGGAAAATTCTTACAAGAACAGAACTAAATATCAAAAATTCTAAAAGCTGAAAAGGGTGAAATATGAAATGCGAAAATATATAAAAAAACGCTAGGTAAGATATTAGAGAAAAAAATGTAAAGCAATGTAATACAATAAACACTACGTAGGAGGTTATACAAATCAGAGAGCTGGAGGAATAATAATCAAATCAAATCGTAACATATCACTTTAGTGCCTTGTAACAGAATCTTACCTGGCGTTAAAGTTAAAACCAAAATATGGTTTTTGTAAAGTGTTGCCTTTATGTATAATAAAATTTACTTTCTTAAATTAATTCAACTGTAGTGATTTTTGCTTCTTCTATACTCTACACCGCGGCACTTTGCTAAATTTTCCAACATAAAGCTCATTAACATTGTTAAATGTACTCCACAAATTTTCATTGTATCATTGTTACTTCCTGTACAATGTACTGTACACATTTTCATTGTATCATTGTTACTTCGTACAATGTACTGTACACATTTTCATTGTACATTGTTACTTTGCACTTTTTTATACTTTTTTTTTTACATTGCATATTTTACATTGTAAAACACATTAACATTCTTAAATCTGCTTTGCGCCTTTTTACGTAACATTGTACATTGCTACTTTATGTATTTTACAACGCAATATATCGCTTTACATTTTAAGAGAATCTCACCTGGCGATCTGGAACATGGCCCTGACGGGGTGGATGTCGAAGAGTGGAGGTAGGGTCTCGGCCAGCTCGATGGCCATCACCCCCAGGGACCACACGTCGCACGACTTGGTGTAGGGTCGGAGCTGCTCGCACGCGATCACCTGCGAAGAGAGAAAAGTCACGTGAATGTCAAACTGATGAACTCAAAACTGATAAAAAATGTCTACGTTTAAATACATGGTTTCAAAAAGGCTAATCATGAGCGATGCTCACAGCTTTAACGGAATACACCTAACTGTACACATAGTGTAGAAACACTGTGCGCTTTGGTAGAGAAAGTAACTCTGAATTTGAGGATTTCTTTGTGTACTACTGTGCCCAAAAACTAAGACCCTTTTTTCAAATTAAAATTACCAGGGCTTATGGAACTTCAATTTCTTTTTTTTTTTTTTTAGGTTACTGGCACTGTCCTTGACATCTGCGGGAAACATCACGTCAAAATATTCATTAGTGTTGGCTTTTTGTGAGATGTTGAAACTGATTCTGGCGATTTTTGAAATGTCTCAATTCATTGAGCAAAGGACTTGCATTCAATTCCACCGTATTCACACCGTTCGACTTCTGGCTATTCCTAAACTCAAAAACCACCACGGGGACACCGTTTTCAGTCAATTGAAGAGATTCAACGTGAATCGGCACGTGTTTTGAAAGCCATCCCTGCCGATGACTTTTTAGCATGCATTGAGGCTTGGGAAAACAGTTGGCACGAGTGCATTGTGTCCGGAGGGGATGACTTTGAAGGCGATGAAATCAATTTGGAAGAATAAACAAAGAGCCTATGAAAAAAAATAATTGATCTTACTTTTTGGGCGCAGTAGTATGTTTAAATGCATGGGTCCGGAAAGGTTAATCATGAGGAGACACTCACAGCTTTAACGGAAATACAACCGACTGTCACTGCCTCTACACTGTATGGGCGTTTTGGTAGAGAAAGTAACTCTCAGTCTGAGGATTTGTTTGTTTCTTTTCTTCTCTGTTTCTTTTCTATTTATTGCACTAGCTATAATTTTAAGACGCTGAGCTATAATTACAGTTTTCAGTTATTTCTTTTTTCAAACATCACGTTTTATAAGTACAATGGTGTTAATATATAAAAGGCATATGATGACACTAGTTTGAGGTTAAGGCGCTCCGTTGTGTATACTTCAGCAAAGGGCCTAACCATTCGGTAACAGGTTTGCATGAAAATGGTAGACGTGAGCCGCACTGAAAAATGCGCACAATATATATATATATACACCACTGGCCATTAAAGTTGCTACACCAGGTAGAAATGCAGATAACAAAATGATATTCGTTGGACAAATATATTATTCTGAAAGTAACAAGTGATTCAATTGTCAAGAAATTTGGGTTCATAAAGGATATGACAGTAAATATTGTAAGTTAGTAATTAGTTACGAGAAGGGATAATTTGATATAATAATCTTGTCAACAACACCTGAAATTCCTCAGCTGTATTAGAGGTTGATTTTAATTTGATTACGTGGTCCTTATGGTCCACAAATATATTAATTTTTTTTTTTTACATCAATAGATATTTTATTGTAAAGAGACCAAAAGTTGAAGATTTTAATTGTGGATGGTAGAACTCTGAGGTTTCGGGAATTTTTGGCCATTCTTCATGTAAGTGGAATGTTCGATTTATAAGACGTATTATAGACCCTCCGACGAATCTCCTGAACAGGACGCTACTTACCTCCGGCGCCATCCAGTAGGGCGACCCGACAGAAGAGTGGGTTTTTCCTTCCGAATCTTTCACCAGGGCGCAGGTTCCTGAAGAGGCAAACAAACAATTAAACATTATTACAAAATGAGCCGAAACCTGCAAAATACAATACAGTACAGCATTTACAAAGTACAGCTATAGCATTACATACAATAGATTCAGTCCTGACATGTGGCGAATTCTTTGGTCACGCATTTTGTTAGTCGATACTTCTCCAGCATATTTGTGGTTTTTTTTTTACTCCATCGGAATAATTTCAATATACAATGGTATAGTTCGAATAACGGCGGCGCCATATACGTTTAAAGTGGTTCGGAATCCACTTTAAGCTGTAGGTCACTGACTCATAGGACCGTAGAGCATCACAAGAGCCCAATCAGACTTTTTCTCGTCCACATCCTTCCCCAACTGTAAAGGAACAACTGAGCTCTAGGAACAGTGATGTGGTGTGGTGTAGTAGTAGTAGTAGTAGTTATATAGTTCTGAGAACTTAGTGTGATAAGCATGCAGTTATACAGTGGAATCGATTACTTGTTAAGGATGCCAGTTAGATATAAGTGGTTCAAAGATGATTGATGCCTTAAGGCATCGAAAACAACTGTCTAAGTATTTGCCAGCTACATTAGAACAAAAAATAATTATATTCGGAATTCAATAAACCTAACCAACCCTTCAGAGGCAGAGAAATTGGCGAGCACTCACCAAAGTCTATGATCTTGATTTCTCCCTCCGGCGACAGGATGAAGTTCGCCGCCCGGATGTCTCGGTGGATGATGTCGTTCTGGTGAAGGTGATGGATCGCCTGCGGAGAGAGAAAGCTAGATGCGTCATGGCATGGTACACAATTTAATTCACACACGACTACTGAAAATACTTTTTCATTTTGACTTCAAAGATAAGCGGTTTTCTTTCTTTAATATAAGATAATAATATGAAAACACATTGGCTCATTATATACAACACTCACTGCCAAAAAGTAAAGCATGCCGAGGAAAATGTTAACTTTCGGAAGCCAATCTGAATTGGAGAAGCAGCAATTTACTGTGATGTTAGAGGAAAGTACACAAATATGATATGTAATAACAAATCATGGTTATGTGTACAAAAATATGCAGAAGCGATGAAACGTCGTATAAAAAGCCATCATTGGGAAGTGTTACAGGTGCTGCAGGTAAGTGCTGATAAAAAGTGTAGTTACTGGTTGTACGTTTTGTTTTCAAGACATGCGTGTTTTTACGGTTTCCAGAAAATATTCTGGAATATACTGAGTAATTCAATTGCACTTTAATGGAGCATTAAAATAGGACAATCAATCATTGATGTTGCTCTTTTGTTAGATATTCGTCATTCCGTAATTTCAAGATTAGGAAAACTCCTAACCAGATTAATTGCTGTCCGAAGATCTGTCGCTGGTAGTCGAAAAGTTATGACCCATGTGGAACTCCGAAATATTGCTGTTGTAGCCAAGAGGAATCGAT
This sequence comes from Caerostris extrusa, assembly GCA_021605095.1. Taxonomy (NCBI): domain Eukaryota; kingdom Metazoa; phylum Arthropoda; class Arachnida; order Araneae; family Araneidae; genus Caerostris; species Caerostris extrusa. The sequence goes on along the minus strand of BPLR01008160.1, from coordinate 233,401 downwards.
CTTTATAAGGTTGCGTCCATTGGTAAGATGATATCTGCCACTACTGTGCATCAGAGACTACATATAAATAGAAGTGAATTAAGTGAAACAGGCCGATATCTCCACCTACCATATTTGTGTAGCTTTGAGAGGTGGAATTCTATATGCTTATCAATAATAATGAAATATTGGAACTCCCTAATGAAAGTATAAAATAAAATTATTTGCCTTGCAGCTTCAGATTGAGCTTTATATATCGTATTTACTGGCATAAATGGAGCCATAGTAGGAATAAATGAAGAATGAAGTATTTCAAATTCTACAAGAATCAGTATGACATTCAATAGCCAAGGAAATATATCAAAGTTTGAAATTCTAGGTATAAATGAAGAATGAAGCATTCTAAATACAATAAGAAGAAATTGGTAATACTAATGTTTAAAATCCCAAGCCAAGACGTGAAAAGTGCTTCAAAACCATAGCACAAAACACTTCGAGCAAAAGCCAAATTCTCCAGAAAATTCCTGAAGACTAACGTTATTCATGGATCATTTCAAGAGTTAAGGGGCCCAAAGTACCATTTTCCGCCAAAATGTTCCCTCATTTTCGGATAACGTCACGGTCCCCTAACCAGGACAACATCATGTTCACACAGGATAACAATAAAAATGATAGTTAAAACGATGTGTGAATAGCTACTTTACGGCAAGAAAAAGCGTTACTGTTTAAAAAAGAGACTGCGATGTGCTGTGATATTTCAGTAGTGTATCATGGGATGACAGAAGACTTTTCTGTGATCCAATTAGCAGCCTCTTGCTGATAGAAGACGTTACTCAAATACCTATCGTGAGCCTCTTTCTGTTAATGCATCACAATTTTTTCTTATTTTAACTATTAAAATTATAAATAAAAATTTAAAATTATTCCGGTACAAACCAGTTTGCTTAAAGTCATTGTGCTTAAAATACAATATGCATTTTTTTTTAATTTTTGTGATATTTGAAAATTTCCGAATCCAATTTGTGGAATGAACAAAATAGGTTTGTATAATAATTATTTTGTTTATTAATATCAGAATATTTTAAGTAAGGAAATTATTTCATGAGTAACTTATGCATTTCGGATTGAGTTAGTTATTTGAGATGATTAAAATACTTATTTATTTTATGATTGTGTAATTAATCATATGAATTATTTATAAAAACGTGCTTGTAATGCTTTTCAAAAATCTAATTTTATATTTGTAAATGCATATTTAGGAATAAAAATAATTCAGATTTCAATATTTCAAATGCTTATACATTTATTTGAATAAAAGTGCACATTCATTTTCATAATATTTAAAATGATTTCATTCTCATAATATTTTTAATTATTCATTCATTTTCATAATATTTTAAATTTAATATTATTATGAGCTGAAAAAGTTGTTTTGAAGTCATTCATGTTGTGCATAAAGACTTTTGAGAAAAACATGTATTTTTAAAACTGGCACTTTTTAAGTTTAGAAATATGCATTTACATTACTACATAGAGCATATTTCTAAAAATAATAAAAAAAATCTTAAAATTACATATTAAATCTCCACCTACATTATTAAAGTGCACTTACATATACACTTTATATTGCATTTATGTTGTTATAGAAATTTAACAAATATTTTTTTACGAATTCTATTCAATTATTCAAACTGCATTCATCTACTGTGTTTACGTGTTTAATTATTTTTGCTTATGTTTTATAATTAATTTAATCAAAAGAATTCAATCGCTAGAAAAGGATTTTTTTATAAGATAAAGAATTATATATTAAATCGCGGAATGAATCATTTATTCAAAGTTTATGCAGCAAAATTTTCGATATATTTAATGACTTAAACAATAGTAACACTCTCTCATTGAGAATAATTAGTAAATAGTAATAATTCGTATTTTTTGGAAGTTTAGGTATTCAATTAAATATTAATAATTAACAAGTATGTTTCGTCTTAATCATAAATTTTAATGAAAAATTTCTTCTAAACTGTGATACCTTTAGCAGGTTGTTTGGCTGGAAACTCCAGTACATTTACTAACTAATGCGGAAATAGTTAGGTAAAAACTTTATTTTTAAAAAATTAATTGTATCGCATATGAACTTTATAATTTTAAAAATATATTTTTATTGAATTTCTAACTCTGTAGATTTTTCTTTTTATAATAATTAAGGGCCTGAATGGCTGAGTGACTAGCGCTCTGGCACTCGATACCACAGGTTTCGGATTCGAATCCCGGCAGTGCCATGGATATATGTAGTGGTTCGGTATCCACTTTAAACTGTAAGTCCCAGTCTCACATGACTGTAGAGCGCTGAACATAGGGCTGACAACCCTACTCCATAAAAAAAAAATTTATCATGTTTCGAAATCTGCCAGTAGGCAGACGGCCTTGGCCCACCATGGGGCTGTTGCGCCAATCATGATGACGATGATATAATAATTAAAATACTGTGCATTAACGTAACAAATTGCATTACTTTAATTAGTTTTATAAAGTTAAAAGTGATGATTATAAGAAAAGTTTTATAAGTATAAGAAAAAGTCTTGATTATCTATTTGATGAAATTAACGTATAAAATTAATTACTGCATTTAAAACATTACATGAAATACAGAAAAAAATTCCTTTAAATTTATAATACGAGGTAAATAGAACGATTTTGTTGGGAAATTTCATGAAAATTTAATTTGAGTGTCTTAGTTTTGAATTGATGGATTGAGTGAATGTGTTAAATTTGCAATTAGAAATCGTTAACGTAATAGTTAGAAATTAATCATTTGTTCAAGAAAATGTCTTTCTTTTCCAGTTGAATAGATAAAAAATTTGATTTTTAAAAAGTTACCAGGTTAAAAGTTTTTAGACAGAAGATACTTATTTCTTTGAATTTGTTTAGATCTTTTATGAAAGCAATTTTGGGGACATTTCGGATGCCTCACTAGGACAGAATTACTACGCTCCCAAAATTTATTATTTTTTTTTCAGAAACTCTTTATTTGTTCTTCCAAATTTATTTCATCGCCTACAAAGGAATCCCCCTCCGGACACGATGCACTTGTGCCACCTTTTTTCCAATCCTCAATGCATGCTAAAAAGTCATCGTCAGGGATTGCCTTCAAAGTTCACGCCGATTCACGTGGAATCTCTTCAATCGACTCAAGACGGTGTCCCCGGAGTGGTCTTTTAAGTTTAGGGAAGAGCCAGAAGTGGAACGGTGTGGTTGTGGAAAGATATGGGTTTCATTTTTGGAGAAAAAGTCACGAAGAATCAATGCAGTATGATCTGGTGCATTCAGTGTTTTCGGTACCCATCGAGATTGACGCGTTTGAGGCCCAAATTGAATGGACCTTTTCTCAATGAATTAAGACATTTTAAAAATCGCCGAAATCAGTCTCACAAAGCCAAGCGTAACTCAAGCACTCATGAACATTTTGACGTGAAATTTCACACAGATGTCAAGGACAGTGCCAACAACCTAAAAATGAAAAAAAAAAAAATTGAAATTCCATAAGTCCCGAGAATTTTAAATTGAAAATGGGTCTTACTGTTTGAACGCAGTAATATTTTCACACACGAAAGCAGAAATTGCGGATTTCACCAAGGAAAATTAAAAACAACCAAAATCCAGTAAATAGTCATAGTTTGTCCAACAAACGTCTTTTCCAGTTTAATAGATATAAAAATATCAATTTTTTAAAATTTATGAGGTTCATTGTCTCTGTTTCCTAAGACCAGAGACACTGATTTCGTTTCATTATTTTAGTTTCATTTTTATGAGAGCAATTGTGCTGACACAAGACGATAGAACTACACTACTGGCCATTAAAATTGCTACACCAAGAAGGCGAAGTGAAATTTAAATGTCAGGAAGAAAGGTGCTGTGATATGCAAATGATTAGCTTTTCAGCGCATTCAAACAAAGCAAGTGCCGACACCCACAATGTGTTTAAATGAGGAAATTGTTCAGCCGTTTCTCATACACAAATTGCATTTGATCGTTGTTGCCTGGTGAAAAGTTGTTGCGATGCCTTGTGCAAGAAACAGAAATGCGTACCAGCACGTTTCTGACTTTGATAAAGGGGAATTGTAGCGTACCGGGATTGCGGTTTATCGTAGTGTTGCTGCTCGCGTCGGTCGAGATCCAATGACTGTTAGCAGAATATTGGAATCGATGAGTTCAGGACGGTGACACGGAACGCCGTGTTGGATCTCAACGGCCGCCTATCATAGCTACCGAGAAGATAGGCATACTACGCACATGGCCTTAATGCATCATGCAGCCACGTCACGAGCTCTGAGTCGAGAATTGGGGTGTTTGCAAGAAAACAAATGTCTGCACGAGCATTTCGACGACGTTTGCAGCAGCATGGACTCTCAGCTCGGAGACCATGACTGTGACTACCAGATCTCTCGCCAATAGAAACCCGACAAATAGAAAACGTCTAGTCCATGGTTGCCGAGTGACTGGCTCGGCGCCAGACACTACGGTTGATAACGCCAGACACTACGGGCATTGATAAGCTGTGGTATCGTGTTGAAGCTGCATGGGCATCTGTACCTGTACATGCCTCCAAACGTCTTGAAAATCACTTGTTGTTGTTTGACTCAAATTTCCAGACGTAAACCTCTTTTCTAGCTCAAGCGATTACTATCAGAGGTTTAAGATGTACATTGTGTCTGATTTCCTAAGACAAGAGACACTATTTCTCATTATTTTAGTTTTTCGATGTATGCATCCAAACGTCTTGAAAATTGAATCACTTAAAACAAGCAATAAAAAAATTTTAGTTGTTTCCAGGTCAACAAAGAAAAAGTTACTAATATATTTGTCCAATAAATATCATTTTGTTATCTGCATTTCTTTTCCTGGTGTAGCACTATTATTTTTGGCTATTTATTCGCTTCCTAGTGTAGTTTGTTCAACAAACCTCTTTTTTTCCATCTCTTGCAATGCTTCATTTAAAAATATCAGCTTTTTCAAGAATTTAAGATGTACATATGCCTGTCTGAGTTTTCTAGATATATTACTGCATAATCTACAGTGCTACCTTGCATCTTATGTACTGTTGATGCCCATGATAGTATTAATACTAACATTCTTCTTTCAGTAGTACCGTAGATGCGTTAAATGAATGAATGAATATTTGAAAAAAACTATATTAGCATCATGGGTCATCCACTACAAGTTCAAAAAAAAAATGTATTTGAATTCGAGTGGAGGAATGAAAAGTTATTTTATGTACGATTGAAAATTTGAACAAGATATATATAGGGAGAGTGTGAACTAGAATTGCACAAGTAGTATAAAAAATAATTTAAAGTCAATTTCTACTTTTTTTTTTACTCTATTGCAGAAAGTGCTTTACAAAATATTTTCCATTCATTTTTTCAAGTTTATCTGGCGTCATCTATGGGTAGATACATGCAGCTTACATCTAAAAAAACTAAAAATCAATGAATTAAATTTAATTAATGAACTAATATTTGAAAAACTGAATTAACATCAAGTGTCATCCACTGCAAGTTTAAAAAAATGCATTTGAATTCAAGTGGAGGAATAAAAAGTGTTTTATGAACGATTGAAAATCTGAACAAGATATACATAGGAAGAGTGTGAACTAATAGTAGGAATTGAAAAACATGAATTAAAATATCCTCCTTACCATCATGCACATCTTCAAGATGGCGGCGATCTCTTCTTCGCTGAGCAGTTTCCCTTCCTTTCTCATCCACAGCAGAAGGTCGGAGAGCGGGACTCCTTCGCACAACTGAAACACAAAAAAAAAAAACAAGTCAGGCATCTGTTTAAAGCTTAAAGAAACACAAAAATGAATACAAATTGATATCTACGATATGCGTCCAGGAACGGATTAAACCAGAGGTGGCCAACCCTGGCCATCCCTGGTTTAATCCGGCCATTCGAGTATGTCGGCTAGAGGCAGTAACAGCTGCAGTGCTGAGAAAGTCCACTGATTCGCAGTTTCACCGCAATGCTTTAATAGAGAGTTTTTGCATACCGTTTTTTCATCGTCCGATATTTTTTTTTCTCCCTGGCGTGCATGCTCATAGGAAATTGGGCACGCGTATCTGTAATGACTTAATTTTTTTTTTATTTCGTTTATATTTACATATCTTTTATATTTCGTTCTGAGTATTCCATGGTTCCTTACAATGATGTGCATGCAGTATCATTATTATTTATCTATGTTTGCAAGCAAGAATAATAGTAAGCAAACAAATTACAACTTATTATGCTTCAATTTTTCACACTAAAAAATGCCTAAATCGGGTGTAAATCTAATAGATGGATGTATAATTTTGTATGCGATCCTCGGAGTTAGGATGTATTTCCAAAGTGGCGCAAAAGATCGTTTGGGTTGGCCACCCTGATTAAACCAACGATTCTTTCCATAAAAAAAGGTCCGAAACTAATTCATCCGTTCCCATAAAAATACTATTGAAAATAATTCGGTTAAAAAAATTTGGAATGGATTAATGACGTATACGAAACGATTTTTTCCTACAAGAAACAAAGCGTTCAAACATCTGTTCCACAAAAAAACTTCCTACTGGAAAATTGTTTTGTATACACATTTAATTCGCACCAGTTCGTTAAAAGATTCGAAGTAACTGAATGAATTAAAGATGCATAACAAGCAATTGTGTCCCATAAGAAATGTGAAGATAATTCCTTAATTATCATAAGCAAATCTACTGAAAAATCGTTTGTTATATTAACCTAATCCGTTTCAAATAGTTCCAACAGATTAAAGATGCTATTTAGTTCTGAGGTAAAGAAGAAAATAGACAGACCCTTAAAACAAATTCCTTTCAACTGATAAAACGTGGAACATAGTTGTTTCATCACCCACCCCAATGGACTTGCCCCCATGCTGTTTTTATATATTTCCGACTCGACAGGACAAGATTTTCTCAATAGACACTTGCACTGCTACTCCTGATGTCCGTCCTCTGTGTTCGTCGGGTGAAGCCATGGACATTTTACTTTTGACTACATGCACTGCAGTTCATTTTATTACTTCTAATTCTGACAACTTCACCAAAGCTAAATTTTATTGGGATGATAGAGTTCTTATGGTGGATGCCGCCACAATTTGATGTAGGGAAAAAAAGATTAAAGACGCTTACCTCACAATTTTTTTTCACATAGTAAAAAAAGAGAAATTAATTTATGAATTATTTTCTAGAAAGTGCCTAGCGCTCTGGCGCTCTGTACCACAGGTTTTCGGGTGCGAGTCCCGGATGGGCCATGGACGTTTGTAGTGGTTCGGAAAGCACTTTAAACCGTAAGTTCCGGTGTAACAGAATCGTAGAGTGTTGTGTAGGCGTTGCGTAATTTGTGACAAAATGTGATGAATTCCTCGAAGAGATGTCGCAAGAAAATTCTAGTTTTTAAGTGAAGCCGTTTCCATTATATTAACAATTAACGAATCCCTATGTGCAATAAAAACCTCCTAATTAATCAAAAGAATCCCCTCATTTTGAATCTTTGTAAGGAAATTTACATTTTATTCCTTGAAAACATCGAAAATCATCAAAGAAGTCCTCTTTGAATTCAAATTCGATTCATTCTTTTGAAAAACTATTTTAATTACTGAGTGCTTGGAAGAGAGCGTCGTTTTTTTGTCGGTTGTCAATATGTAACTTGAATGAAGCCTCTCTGAAAGGAGTCTGATTTGCTAATGTGTTTCTTAAGAATGTGTTAAATCACTTATAAAGATTCGGAAACAAAAGTCCTTTTTTATTTTCTTTGGCAAGCAATGAAGAATCTCGCATTTCTGTTCGCTTTATTTTGTACAATGATTCGAAAGACTCCAATTAAAATAATTGGGAATTCATTCGAACCCTTCTTTAAGCTAACTTTTAATAGATTTATTTGGCTTAATGTTTGCAGGAGAATAAATTTAATTTGAATAAATTGAGCCAGTAGAATAATTATCACACTATATGAATTGCTGTTATCTCTTTCCAGGCGCTCTGCCAGATATCTTATATCAGATGAGATGAGAGGGAGACGTGATGGCCGAACAATGGCAAAGGGTATATGTCTTCTCGTCTCCATTGAAGGTCAAACTCTAGTGTGGCCAGTCCTTAGTCTAGCTAAAGCCATTTGAACAGGTCTAGGACAGGAGCACTGATAGGACATACCAGGATATTTAGCGGCGTACCATGCATGAATTGGTGGCCACCTCCAAGAGGTATTCACTCTGGCTAAAGTCATAGAATGAACCTCTGATGCTAACAGATTGAAGAAGAAGCTTTGGGAAGTTCGCAACCTTCCCTAGCGAGCAGATCAGCAATTTCATTTCCATAGATGACCACATGGGAGGGAATCCACTGCAAGCACACCGAACCGATCTGGTCCAAAACAGCTAGTTTAGAAACTATATCCTGCCCCAATTTGTTCAAGATGATTGGCCAATCTCTCAAATACTGTATTGAGCTCTTACTATCAATCAGAATCCAAACATCTGGTACTTTAAAGTCTAAAGCTAGGCTCAGAGCTTCGCTTATAGCAATTAATTCTGAGCGGAATATTGAGCTGTGGTCCAGGTTTCTAAAACGATATCTAAATTCTCCTGTACTTGTCTTCATAAAAATTCCGCTACCTGTTCTTCCAGAGTCAGATTTGCTTCCATCAGTGTAAATAACTAGGGCCCGAGGAGAAATATTATTGATGATCTCGAGAGCCAACTGACGCAGCAACTCCGGGTGTTCTTCGTGTTTGATAAATTTCACTTTCAAGTCTTCATTAAAAGTTTCATTACTAAGTACAGTAGTAGGTATCAGTAGATTAAAAGGAACACTGGGCTTGACTTCAATATCTGCCAATCCCTGCTTCCATATTAAACCCAAAGGTCTGTCCTTTTTAATCTTTGGTTATTTGCCCAGTTCGATAAAAAGTTAGATGATCTGTTATAAGGCTTAAAACTCTTTAGCTATGCAACGTACTTCGCCATATTTATTTCTCAGTTATGCAGTAGATATGCAGCATATTTAGCGTTCTCTAGGGTACCAAGAAACTGCCTCCATTCTAATATGAAATGACTTTTTTTTTTAATGATCACTAGTTGTTCTCAAGAGTCTGAAAGGTCGAGTGACTAGAGCTCTGAGAGTATCAGTAGATTAAAAGGAACACTGGGCTTGACTTCAATATCTGCCAATCCCTGCTTCCATATTAAACCCAAAGGTCTGTCCTTTTTTAATCTTTGGTTATTTGCCCAGTTCGATAAAAAGTTAGATGATCTGTTATAAGGCTTAAAACTCTTTAGCTATGCAACGTACTTCGCCATATTTATTTCTCAGTTATGCAGTAGATATGCAGCATATTCAGCGTTCTCTAGGGTACCAAGAAACTGCCTCCATTCTAATATGAAATGACTTTTTTTAATGATCACTAGTTGTTCTCAAGAGTCTGAAAGGTCGAGTGACTAGAGCTCTGAGAGTATCAGTAGATTAAAAGGAACACTGGGCTTGACGTTGCCACAGGTTGGTTATTTGCCCAGTTCGATAAAAAAGTTAGATGATCTGTTATAAGGCTTAAAACTCTTTAGCTATGCAACGTAGCCATGGATTTCTCAGTTATGCAGTAGATATGCAGCATATTCAGCGTTCTCTAGGTACCAAGAAACTCCTCCATTCTAATATGAAATGACTTTTTTTTAATGATCACTAGTTGTTCTCAAGAGTCTGAAAGGTCGAGTGACTAGAGCTCTGGCGCTCGTTGCCACAGGTTTTGGGTTCGTGGCCGGCGGAGCCATGGATAGGGGTTCAGAATCCACTTTAAACAGTAGGTCCCGGTGTAATAGGATCGTAGAGTGTTGCGGGGACATTGATACTCCGCGACAGTGTCTTATCTGCAAGTTACACGCTCCCTCTGGCTAGTGTTAAGTGAGTAACGTCGGTGCACAACTTTTGTGATAAAAAGTATCAAGGAATTTGAAAAAGTGTTGTCTTTGAACTTTGTTATCTTTCGAAATTTATTTTTATATAAGTAGACCTATTTTTCTAGAATAACACAGGGATGTCTTCGAACTCTTTTACTGCGGCCTGGCACATCCATTCAGGAACGGCCTGTTGGCCAAGTGGATAGCCCTCTGGCTTTTTATCCCAGGCTTCAGGTTCGAATCCTGGTGGTGGCATAAAAGGTCGTTGGTGGTTAAACTGTACGTCCCGGTCTGTTTAGCCCAAATTGTGCAAAAGATGACCGTAGAGCGACAAACCAAATCATCCACTGACGACGACAGTCGTCTATAAAAGTGAAGTCTTGAGAGTTTCGAAAGTTAAGCCTAGCAAAAAAATGTGATAAATTCTTCGAAGAGATGATGCAAGAAAATTCTGGTTTTTAAGTGAACCCGTTTCCATTGTATCAACAATTAACGAATCCCTATGTGCAATAAAACCTTCTAATTAATTAGAAGGATCAAATCATTTTGAATTTTTATAAGAAAATCTACATTTTATTCCTTGAAAACATCCAAATCATCAAAGAATTCCTCTTTGAATTCAGATTCAATTCATTCTTTTGAAAAACTATTTTAATTACTAAGTGCTTGTAAGAAAGGGTCCATTTTTCATCGATTGTCAATATGTAACTCGAATGAAGTCTCTCTTGAAAGGAGTCTGATTCGCTAATGTGTTTCTAAGAGTGTTAAATCACTTATAAAGATTCAGAAACAAAAGTCCCTTTTTATTTTTTTTTTTGAAGAATCTCGCATTTCTGTTCGGATTGTTTGCAGAATGATTCGAGAGACTTCAATTAAAATAATTGGGAATTCATTCCAACCATTCTTTGAATAATTGCTTCGTGGTTTAAGCTGACTTTTGGTAGGATTCAATTGGTTTAACGTTTGCAGGAGAATAAATTTAATTTAAATAAATAGAGTCAGTAGAATAATTAACCCATTATATAAATTGCTGTTATCGATTTCTAGGAGAGCTAAAGGCCTGAATGGCCGAGTGACTAGTGCTTTGGCACTCGGTACCACAAGTTTCAGTTCGAGTACCAGCGGTGCCATGGTTGTTTGCAGGGGTTCGGAAACCACTTTAAACCGTAGGTCCCGATTCTAATAGAATCGTAGAGAGTTGCGGGGGTAGTGTTATCTGCGACAGTGGCTTATCTTCAAGTTAACACTATCCAGGGACGCGCGTAAGTGAGTAACGTCAGTGCGCACCTTTTGGCATAAATAGCATCTGAGAATTTGAAAAAATTTTGTCTTTCGAACGTTGTTACCTTTTTTAATTTTATTTTTATAATATTACACCTATTTTTCTGGAATAACACAGCGATCACTTCGAAATCTTCTAGGGCGCCCTGGCACATCCTTTGAGGAACGGCCTGGTAGCCAAGTGGCTAGCGCTCTGGCCTTGGTTTAAAAGCCTCAGGTTTGAATCCTGCCGGTGGCATGGATGTTTGGGAGTGGTTCGGAATCCACATTAAACTGTATGTCCTGGTCTGTTTAACCCAAAGTGTGCACAAGATGACCATAGAGCGACAAGCCAAACCATCCACTGAGGACGACAGTCGTCTATAAAAGTGACGACTTACGAATTTATCAAGTTGAGCATAGCAAGAAAGGAGATCCTGCAAGAAAATTCTGTCTTTTAAGTGAACCCGTTTCCATTATATTAACAATTAACAAATCCCTATGTGCAATAAAACCTTCTAATTAATTAGAAAGATCCAATCATTTTGAATTTTTATAAGAAAATCTACAATTTATTCCTTGAAAACACCGATATCATCAAAGGAGTTCTCTTTGAATTCAAATTGAATTCATTCTTTTGAAAAACTATTTTAATTACTAAGTGCTTGGAGAAGAGGTCGTTTTTTCGTCGGTTGTCAATGTTTAACTTGAATAAAGTCTCTCTGTGAAGGAGCCGATTTGCTAATGTGTTTCAAGAGTGCGTTAATTCACTTATAAAGATTCAGAAACAAAAGCCCTTTTTATTTTCTTTTGTAATCGTGAAGATCTCAAATTTCTGTTCGATTTGTTCGCACTGTGATTCGAAAGACTTCAATTAAAATAATTGGGAATTCATTCGAACCGTTCTTTGAATAATTGCTTCGTGGTTTAAGCTAACTTTTGGCAGTGTTCAATGGCTTTAATGTTCGCGAGAGAATACATTTAATTCGAATAAATTGAGTCTGTAGAATAATTAAAACAGGCTCCACAGTAAATTTTATATGGGGACCTGATGGCCGAGTGATTAGCGCTTTGGCGCTCGGTACCAGAGGTTTCGGGTTCGAGTCCCGGCAGTGCCATGGATGTTTGTGAGTGGTTCTGAATCCACTTTAAGCCTTAGGTCCCGGTTCTAATTGAATCGTAGAGCGTTACGGGGTAATGTTTCTCCACGATAGTGTTTTATCTTCAAGCTACACGCTCCGCCTGTGTAGTGGTGAGTAACATCGCTGCAGCGCTTGCCTTAAGCTATCGAAGACTATTTTCTGAGTGTTTGCCAGCTACTTTAGAACAGAAAAAGAACATGTGCAGAATCTGTATCTATATTTTATCTGTAATAATATTATAATTTTTATGTTATCGTTTTGTTGTTGATGCATCTGGATCTGGGTGTGGTCAGGACACAAGAACACTCATTTAACAAAGCACACCACTTTAATTTTAAGAGCACGAACACAACACACTACCAAGATTACAACAGTAACACCTTTAAAGTCATATACTTATTGGAATTCATTCGAACCATTCTTTGAATAATTGCTTCGTGGTTTAAGCTGGCTTTTGGTAAGATTCAATGGGCTTAACGTTTGCGAGAGAATAAATTTAATTTAAATGAATAGAGTCAGTAGAATAATTAAGACAGCCTCTACGATAATTTTTATTTGAATTGATGTTATCTATTTTCAGGCGTTTTTGCCAGATATCTTATATCAATTCAGTAGCAGATATGCTGCAGATTCAGCGTTCTCCAGGATACCCTCGCAAACAGCCTCTATCTTAACATGAAATGATTTTTTAATGCTGATTTTTTCCCTTTGAAGTTCAGGAACTGTAAAGGGAAATAATCGACTATTTTCCATCATGCTTTTGTTTTGTAATATTTTTTTTTCTGTTCCACTTTGGATGTTGCGTTATCTATCTTGCGTATTCCATTTTTTAATTGTTGGATGAAAGAATGAATGGAGGGATGTTAAAATGAAAATGGACTATTTAAAAATATTTATTGTTTGGATGTATAATTAATATTAATAATCAATCTAGTTCTTTTATAAATCATTGTTATCAAAAATTGTCGCAAAAACAACAAAACCCGAAACATTGTAGACGCGACAAATAATGTGGGAAATGCAGGGCCGAAACAAAGTCAGTCAGTTTGCCAGTTAAACTTTTCATTTCTATACACTTCAGCCCCGTATCTAGGCTATGTAGCCCCCGACCTTTTAAAAATAGGAAGGTGCAACATAGGTTGGCTTCATGGGCACCACGAATAGACAGGTGACTGACAGGTGTGGGATAAATTTATTTTTTAAGGCAGGTGGCAAGCACTTAGACAGTTATCTTTATGCCATAAGCAAGGACTGCACCGTTGTTACTCACTTAGCACTACCCAAGGGGCACGTGTGGCTTGAAGATAACCTACGGATTAACGGAGATAACTACGGAGTAACAGTGCCCCCGCAATGCTCTATGGTCCTGTTTGATCGGGACCAACGGGATAAAGTGGAATCCGAACCACTGCAAAAACCCGTGGCACCGAAACCCGTGGTACTCAGCGCCAGAGATTGTGGGACAGATAGTGCCTTCCAAAAGGGCTTTAAAAGTAACATACCTTGCATTTGCGTGTGCCTTGAGAGAAACGGTGGACAACTCCGAGACAGGCAGCCTGATTGGCGTTGGAAGTTGCTTTAACACACGCTATCACAGTTTCCGTCGCGTGTGGAAGTAATGGGGCCTGATGGTCGAGTGGCTCTAACGCTCTGCCTCTCGATACCACAGGTTTGGCGTTCGAATCTCGACGGTGCCAAGGATGTTTATAGTGGTTCGAATCCATTTTAAGCCGTAGGTCCCGGTCCTTCCCAAACTTTAAAGGGGCAACTCAGCTCAAGGCACAGCGATGTGGTGTGGTGTAGTAATAGTAGTGTATCTGATCCGCACGATGATTAAAGCAATATCAGCAACACTTCCACGAAAAACTAATTCATAATTACTTTGGATGTAGTTATGAAATACCAAATATTTCGGAGCTTTCCCGAAATATTAGACGCCTTCGGTGTCAAAAACACGTCGGAATTTAAATTCGCGTGTCAAAAATCTTTATTAAACTTCAAAACGCGTGAAAGAAAAATAAACGCCCCGGGGCTTCAGCGGCGAAACATATTGCGTCTGTAGTTCAATATTTCATCTCCCACGCCGTCACGTGATTTGTTTTTGCCAAAGTGACGCACGACACCGCCCCAAGAGAACACTTCCATGAAAATTTGATTTCTGATGATTGAACTGCAATAAAGACCGTCTGTCAGATTAAGTTTCATCTGTTCCAATTGCATTTTTAAATCTAGATCGGGTGTCTGAAATGTTTCAATGTTGAACCAAGACAATACATTTTAAAAATATAAACGAATTATTATTTTAAGTTCAAGGTAATTTAACAGTACATTTTAAAAGTATAAACTAATTTTTTTTTTAAGGTTCAAGTTAATAAACAGTACATTTTAAAATATTAACGAATTTTTTTTTTTTTTTTAAAGTTCATGTTAATTAACAGTACGTTTTAAAAATATAAACGAAAATTTTTTTTAAAGTTCAAGTTAATTAACAATACATGTTAAAAATAAAAACTAATTTTTTTAAGGTTCAAGTTAATTAACAGTACATTTTAAAAATATGATTTTTTTAAAATTGAAATAAATTATTCATGCATTTTAAAAATATGAACTGAACCATTTATTAAAATTCAAGTCAATTATCCCTAGATTTTCAAAATAGGAGTAAAGTAATTTTTAAAAATTCAATTCAATTATCTCTAGATTTTAAAAATAGGAATCAAACAATTTTTAAAAAATCCAGTCTGTTTTCCCTAGAATTTTAAAAACAGGAATGAAGCAATTTTTTAAAAAATCCAGTCTATTATCCCTAGAATTTTAAAAACAGGAATGAAGCAAGTTTTTAAAAATCCAGTCTATTATCCCTAGAATTTTAAAACAGGAATGAAGCAAGTTTAAAAAAAATCCAGTCTATTATCCCTAGAATTTTAAAAAAACAGGAATGAAGCAATTTTTTAAAAATCCAGTCTATTATCCCTAAATTTTAAAAAGGAATGAAGCAATTTTTAAAAATCCAGTCTATTATCCCTAGAATTTTAAAAACAGGAATGAAGCAAGTTTTTAAAAAAATCCAGTCTATTATCCCTAGAATTTTAAAAACAGGAATGAAGCAAGTTTTTAAAAAATCCAGTCTATTATCCCTAGAATTTTAAAAACTGGAATGAAGCAAGTTTTAAAAAAATCCAGTCTATTATCCCTAGAATTTTAAAAACAGGAATGAAGCAATTTTTTAAAAATCCAGTCTATTATCTCTAGAATTTTAAAAACAGGAATGAAGCAATTTTTAAAAAATCCAGTCTATTATTCCTAGATTTTAAAAATAGGAATGAAACGATTTTGAAAATTCAAGTCATTTATCCCTAGATTTTTAAAGTAGAATGAAGCAAATTTTAAAAATTCAAATCAATTACCCCTAAATTTTAAAAATAGGAATGAAACAATTAAAGTTAAAATTTATCATGTCATGAGCGCTCACTAAAAATATCATAAACCTATTTTTACAATAACAGTATGACGTGAAAGATCAAGTGAATTGGTTCTTGATCTGTATCTGTATTGTCCGTCTCTCAATTTACAGCCAAATTTCATCAAAATTGGCACTGAGGCTTCAAATACAGAGCCTCAATCAACTAAAAAACAAGTAATACAAAAAAAAAAAAATTAAAGTCAATTCCAACTTTTTTTCACTCTATTGCAGAAACTCCTTTAAAAATAATTTTCATTCATATTTTTAAGTTTATCTGGAGCCCTCTATTGGGTAGATATATGCAACTTAAATCTAAAAAAATCTAAAATGAGTGAATTAAATTTAATGAATGAATGAATATTTGAAAAAACTGCATTAACATCATGCGCCATTCAGTACAAGTTAAAAAAAAATGTATTTGAACTGGAGTGGAGGAACGATTCTATGAACGATTGAAAATTTGATTAAGATATATATAAGGAGAGTGTGAGCTAATAGAAGGAATTGAAAAAACATTTCGAATTTTATTAAAAAATCTCCCTCTAGATATTCCCGCCGAAAATAAGATTCAACGTTAAAAGGAAATAGTGCAAGCAAAATGTCACTACCTTTGCGAATTATCAATTTCACAAATACATCCTGCCGAAAGATAATTTATTTCGATAGAATTTTCTTAGAATTTATTTTCAGTTTATTGAATGAATATTAAAGAAACCAGATGGAAAAAATCCTTTCTAAGGTCTCCTATCTAAATCGCAGCTCGGCGCGCCGCGAGATACGACACGCTATCAATTCCAGCCAAACCGAACTCCACGTTATTTCTTTAAAAAAAATCTGTGGATGATTGTAATGGTTCGAAATCCCCTTTAAACCGTAGGTCTCGGACTAACATGATTGTAGAGCGTTGCAAGAGTAGTGTGACTCGCGTCCGTAGCCTATCTTCAAGCTGCAAGGGTAGTGCTAAATGAGCCACAGCGGTGCAGCCCTTGCTTATGACATAAAGATGTACAATGCTATTTTATTTGATAACCTTTTGAAATTTTCATGAGGAAAATTCTGAATTTTAACAATTATCTTGTTGTTTTTATTTTCGATCATTAAATGCTTTTTCAATTCCTTCTATTAGCTCACACTCTCCCTATATTGTATATATTGTTCAAATTTTCAATCGTTCATAAAATACTTATTCATCCACTCCAGTTCAAATACATTTTTTTGACTAGCATTGGATGACACTTGTTGTTAATACAGTCTTTTCAAATATTAATTCAGTAATTACATTTAATTCATTAATTTTATTTTTTTAGATTTAAGTTGCGTATATCTACCAATAGATGGAGCCAGATAAACTTAAAAAAAATGAATGAAAATTATTTATAAAGTACTTTCTGCAATAGAGTGAAAAAAGTAGGAGGTGACTTTAAATATTTTTTTTATTATATTACTTGTTTTTGTGCCATAGGTACTGTGGTAAGTACTACGGTCAACCACAAAGTTTGCGTTACAAAGTCAACCAAAGTTATCACTTTGCTGCCGTTAAAATGATACTCGATTTAAATTCCTAAATATTTTGCTTATATGATAGAAAATAATGCGAGATTCTAAGTAAAATGAAACATTGCAGCAAAATGCCATTACCTTTGCGAAATATCCATCTCACAAATGCATCTTGCACAAAGAAAAATATTTATTTTCAATTTATTGAATGGATATTAAAGAAAAATCAATTTAACGTTTCCTATCTAAATCACAGCTCGGCGCCCCGTGATATGATACGTTATCAAATCAAGCCAAACTGAATACTTATTTCTGTAAAAAATCTGTGGATGTTTGTAGTGATTCGAAATCTAATTTAAACCGTAGGTCTCGGTCTAACAGGATTGTAGAACGTTGCCGGAGTAGTGTGACTCGCGTCCGTAGCCTATCTTCAAGCTACACGTGCCCCTGGGTAGTACTAAGTGTGTCACAGCGGTGTTGACCTCGCTTTTGGCATAAGGATGAACAGTCTGTGTATTTCCAGCTGCATTAGAACAACAACAAAATGTACAATGCTATTTTATTTGATAACCTTTTGAAATTTGCCTGTTGAAAATTTAGAATTATCTTGTTCTTTTTATTTTCGATCATTTCATTTTTTTGTGCCATAGGCAGCCCACTGTGGTGAGTACTACGGTCAACCACAAAGTTCGGGTTAAGAAAAGTCAAAAAAAGTTACCAGTTTGCTGCAATTTCAATGATGCTCGATTTAAATTCCCAAATATTTTGCGTACCTGATAGAAAATAATGCGAAATATCAAATTTCACAAATACATCCTATACATAAAGAGAAATATTTATTTTCAATTTATTGAATGGATATTAAAGAAACTAGAAAAAGAAATCATTTTAATGTTTCCCATCTAAATCACAAACGCGATATGACACGTTATCAAATCGAGGCAAAACCGAATTCTTATTTCTGTAATAAATCAGTCAAATAGAAGCCCGCTATTAAGTTTCGGCTTGAAATGGGCGATATGATCTGTCACATTCGAAGGAGTGCGTGCTTGCACATTTCGAAATAAAAATTCCACTACGCGCTGCAATTAAAAGCTGCTTTAAAAGGAAATTTCATTTCGTTTCCAGTCAGGAGGAGAAGCTTGTTTTTTGACACCTTTTGAACATTTCATATTTAAAAAAGGCAAAAAAATTTTCTTTTGTATTGATCCAACAAAAATTTCTCACTTTTATAATTAAAACAAGTAATATAAAATTTTTTTAAAGTCAATTTCTACTTTTTTTCATTCTATTACTGAAAGTCCTTTTTATAAATAATTTTCATTCATTTTTTTAAGTTTATCGGGCGCCATCTATGGGTAGATACATGCAACTTAAATCTAAAAAAAACTAAAATTAATTAATTCAATTTAATTACAGAATTAATATTTGAAAAACTGCATTAACATCCAGTGTCATCCACTGCAAGTTCAAAAAAAAAATGTACTTGTAAACTTGAGTGGATTAATAAAAAGTATTTTATGAATGATTGAAAAATTTGAACAAGATATATATAGGAAGAGTGTGAGCTAATAGAAGGAATTGAAAAAAAGTTCAATGCTATTTTATTTGATAACCTTTCGAAATTTTCCTGATGAAAATTCTGAAATTTTACTATTATCTTGTTCTTTTTTTTTGCGCTCATTTTATTTTTTCAATTCCTTCTCTTAGCTCCCACTCTCCCTATATATATCTTGTTCAAATTTTCAATCGTTCATGAAATACTTTTTGATTCATCCAAATACATTTTTCAAATACATTTTTTTGTAAACTTGTCCAACCACTCAAGTTTACAAGTACATTTTTTGAACTTGTAGTGGATGACACTTAATGTTAATACAATTTTTTCAAATATTAATTCAGTAATTAAATTTAACTAATTAATTTTAGTTTTTTTTTTTTAGATTTAAGTTGCGTATATCACTAGGGCTGCGTATATCATACACTGTTACTAGGCAGCCCCACTAACGACACGAGACGCTTTATGTACTTTGTCCGGTTTTTCATGCGGCCTGATAACCAATTGGCTAGCGCTCTGGCCGTCGGTACCAAAGGCCTCAGGTTCGAATGCTGGCGGGCACATGGGTGTTTGTTGGTGGTT
Organism: Caerostris extrusa; assembly: GCA_021605095.1. Taxonomy (NCBI): domain Eukaryota; kingdom Metazoa; phylum Arthropoda; class Arachnida; order Araneae; family Araneidae; genus Caerostris; species Caerostris extrusa. The sequence goes on along the minus strand of BPLR01008160.1, from coordinate 213,977 downwards.
CGGAATCCACTTTAAACAGCAGGTCCCGGTCTAATAGGATCGTAGGACGTTGTATTACTCGTGTCCGTAGCGTATCTTCAAGCTACAAGTGCCGCCTGGGTTACTCAATGAGTAGCAGCGGTGCAGTCGTTGCTTATGGCATAAAGATGAACTGTCTCTGTATTGCCAGCTGCATTACAACAACAACAAAATGTACAATTCTATTTTATTCGATAACTTTTTGAAATTTTTCTGATGAAAATTTACAATTATCTTGTGCTTTTTATTTTCAACCATTTCATTCTTTTGTGTCATATGCAGCCTACTGTGGTAAGTACTACGGTCAACCACAAAGTTAGGGTTACCAAAGTTACCAGTTTGCTGCTGTTACATTGATGCTCGATTTAAATTTCCAAATATTTTGCTTATCTGATAGAAAATAATGCGAGATTCTATGTTAAAATGAAACAGCGTAGTAAGGTGTCATTACCTTTCCGAAATATCCGTTTCCCGAATACATCCTGCATAAAGCGAAATATTTAATTTCAATTTATTGAATGGATATTAAAGAAGCCAGGAAAAAAAAAACATTTTTAAAGGTTTCCCTCTAAATCACAGCCGCGATATGACATGTTATCAAATCAAGGCGAAACCGAATTCTTATTTCTGTAATAAATCTGTCAAATAGAAACCCGCTATTAAGTTTCGGCTTGAAATGGGCGAAATTATCTGTTACATTCGTCGGACTGCGTTTTTGCACATTTCGAAAATAAAAATCTCACTACGCCACTCAACAATGTAAAACTGCTTTAAAAGAAATTTCATTCCGTTTTTAGTCATGAGAAAGCTTGTTTTTTGACACCTTTTAAAGATTTCATACTCAAAATAAAAAATAAAAAAACTTTTCTTTTTGTTTGGCTTTGCTTTGATGTTACTGATATTTTGCCAAGAACAACCATTAATGGAAGGAGGGTTGAAGGGGTCTTTGCCTTCCGAAGAGACTTTTAGGGTAACTGTCGCACATTTGCTTCTTTGCCACATTTTCTTTTTACTTTACTTAACATGCAGGGTGTGTGTGTGGGGAGTGCTAAGTGACTAACAGAAATGCAGCGCTTGCCTTAAGGCATCCAAGGCAACTGTCTAAATGCTTGCCAGCTGCATTAGAACAAAAAGTACAATGCTATTTTATTCGATAACTTTTTGATAGAGTTTTTATAATTATCTTGTTTTTTTTTAAATTTTCGATCATTTTATTTATTTTTTTTTTTTTTTTGTGACATAGGCAGCCTACTGTGATAAGTACTACGGTCAACCACAAAGTTTTGGTTGCAAAATAAACCAAAGTTGCCAGTTTGCTGCTGCTACAATGATGCTCGATTTAAATTCCCAAATATTTTGCTTATCTGATAAAAAATAACGCGCGACTCTACGCTGAAATGAAATAATGTAGCAAGATGTCATTACTTTTGCGAAATATCCCTCTCACAAATACATCCTATACATAAAGAGAAATATTAATTTTCAATTTATTCAATGGATATTAAAGACAGCAGAAAAAGAAATCATTTTTAAGGTTTCCCCTCTAAATCACAGCCGCGATATGACACGTTATCAAATCAAGTCGAAACCGAATTCTTATTTCTGTAATAAATCTGTCAAATAGAAACCCGCTATTAAGTTTCGGCTTGAAATGGGCGATAAGATCTGTCACATTCGTCGGAATACGTGCTTGCACATTTCGAAATAAAAACTTCACTGCTCGTTTAAAGCTGCTTTAAAAAGGAAATTTTGTTTTGTTTCCAGTCATGTGAAAGCTGGTTTTTTGAGACTTTTAAATATTTCATACGTAAAAAAACGTAGAAAAATTTTTTTCTTTTGTTTTGATCCAACAGAAATTTCTTACATTATAATTAAAAACAAGTAATATATAAAAAAAATAATAATGTCAATTCCTACGTTTTTTTCACTCTGTTGCACAAAGTCCTTTATAATTAATTTTCATTCATTTTTTAACGATTATCTGGCGCCATCGATTGATAGATATATGCAACTTAAATGTAAAAAAAACTAAAATTAATTAATTAAATTTAATTAATGAATTAATATTTGTATTAACATCAAGATGTCATCCACTACAAGTTCAAACAAAAATGCATTTGAACTCGAGCGGTTGAATAAAAAGTGTTTCATGAACGATTGAAAATGTGAACAAGATATATATAGGGAGAATGTGAGCTAATAAAAAGTAATTGAAAAAAATTCTTTTGTTTTGATCCAACAAAAAATTTCTCACATTTTAATTAAAAAATTAAAAATTAAATTAAAAATTATAAATAATAAATTAATGCTTATCAGACAGAAAATAACGTGAGACGCTAAAATGAAATACTATGGCAAGATGTCATTACCTTTGCGAAATATCCATCTCATAAATACATCATACGTAAAGAGAAATATTTATTTTCAATTTATTCAACGGATATTAAAAAAACCAGGAAAAAAATCCTTTTAAAGTTTCCCATCTAAATGACAGCCGTGATATGACACGCTATCAAATCAAGGAGAAACCGAATTCTTATTTCTGTAATAAATCTGTCAAATAGAAACCCCGCTATCAAGTTTCGGCTTGAAATGGGCGATATGATCTGTCACATTCGAAGGAGTGCGTGCTTGCACATTTCAAAATAAAAATTTTACTCCGCGCTGCAATTTAAAGCTGCTTTAAGAGGACATTTCATTTCGTTTCCAGTCATGAGAAAGCTTGTTTTTTGACACATTTTACAGATTTCAGACTTAAAAAAAAGAAAAAAAAATTTCTTTTTGTTTTGACCCAACAAAAAATTTCTCACATTCTAATTAAAAACATGTAATATAAATTTTTTTTTTTTTATATCAATTACTATTTTTTTTACACTATATTGCAGAAAGACCTATATAAGCAATTTTCATTCATTATTTTAAGTTTATTTCATCAGGAGCCGTCTATTGGTAGATATATGCAACTTAAATCTAAAAATAATCTAATTAATTAAATAAATTGAATTAATTAATTAATATTTGTATTAACATCCACTACAAGTTCAAACAAAATGCATTTGAACTCGAATGGATGAATAAAAAAGTATTTTAAGAACGATTGAAAATTTGAACAAGATATATAGAGGGAGAGTGTGAGCTAATAGAAGGAATTGAAATAACGTGAAACTCTACGCAAAAAGGAAATTCGGTAGAAAGATGTCATTACCTTTGCGAAATATCCATTTCACAAATACATCATGTATAAAAAGAATTATTTATTTTCAATTTATTGAATGGATATCAGAAACCAGGAAAAAAAAATCATTTTAAGGTTTCCCCTCTAAATCACAGTAGCGATATGACATGTTATCAAATCAAGGCGAAACCGAATTCTTATTTCTGTAATAAATCTGTCAAATATACACCCGCTATTAAGTTTCGGTTTGAAATGGGCGATATTATTTGTCACATTCGAAGGAATGCGTGCCTGCACACTTCCAAAATAAAAAATGCCGCTACGCGATGCAATTTAAAGCTGCGTTGAAAGAAAATTTCATTCCGTTCAAAAATGTTCTTTTTGTTTTCATCCAGCAAGAATTTCTCACTTTATAATTAAAAAAATTACAAAATTTATTTATAAATTATAAATAATAAATAATAAATTAATATAATGTTATTTATTATTATTATATTTAATAAGAATTATATTATTTTTAATTTCTCATTATAATTTCATCATGGGTGGAGGGGGGCACTGATATTTCGCCACGGACAGCCCGTCGAAGGAAGGAGGGGGTGGGGGAGGGGTCATGGCCTCCCTGGAAGACTTTTTAGGGGTAACTATCCCCCATTCCAAAATAAATGAATTAAGAAAAAAAAAAAAAAAAAGAGAAAGATTCCAAAATATTTTTATCGGGAGTTTAAAAAGAATTTTGAGGTAGAATGAATAAAGTAAAATTTCGATGGAGATCGCCAGAATATTCTTTTACGTCACCTTTTTATAAGCAAAACTTTAAGTTAAGCCATAAACAAAATTAAAAACGCCCGTACGCGCAACGGTCTAATATGACCATTGGGCATACGGCTAACAACCCGAATACGTAAAAATAAAACATATACTGTCCAGAAATCTGCCAGTAAGCAGATGGTCTTAGCCCACCATGGGGCTGTTGAGCCATTGACGATGATGATGGTAGTAACTTTTACTGTTTAGTTATTTTCGTTCAACATCCGAAATTGTTCGGATTATTAGAATGTCAATGAAACTGGATTGAAAATATGAACACTGCAAAATGGATTCGTTTTTAAATATTCTCAACGCAGTTTAGCTTTAGTTTTCTTCATTGCCGGAAGAGACTTCGGCTTATTTTCAAACTGATGCGAATTGCTTCAAAACAGACGAGTTTTCTTTCTGCATGAGGTAAAAAGACATAACATAATAAAATTAAAAAATAGCAATTAAAAATGAAAATATTGTTGGCTGAGCGGTTAGCTCTCTGGTGCTCGATATCACAGGTTTCGGGTTTGAGTCCTGAGGCGTCATGTATGTTTGAAGTGGTTCGAATACAGTTTTAACCGTAGATAACTACTTTTAAACCACTTTAACCCGGTCTAACAGTAAGCGTAAATTCGTAAGGCGTAAAAGCGTATGCGTAAAGCGTCGTTGGTATTGTGGCTCCGCGTCCATAGATTATCTTCAAGTTACACGCGCCGCCTGGGTGACACACATCAGTGCAACTGGGTGAGTCACAACAGTGCAGCCCTTGCTTATGGCATAAAGAATAACTGTTTCTGTACTGCCAGCTGCAATAGAACAATAATATTAAAAATGAAATAAAACACATTTTGACGATAAATAACAAATCTCTCACCTCCATGACGAACCACAGCTGCTTTGGCGCCCTTTGGCGAGTGCAGGTAGGTGCCGTGGAATTCGGGCACCAGACCCTGCCCGCCGACAGCAGAAAGGACGCCGTACTCGGACTCGATCTCCAAGATGTTCTCCGCGATGTTGTTGATCAGCTTCACAGCCACTTTGTCGCCTGGAAAGAAAAGCGCCGTTTATTTCTAGGATATAAAAGAGTAAATTAGCAACACGACCTTTTGCTTTACAAAATCCACTCCCTGTACTTTTTTTTATTTCCAATGGCAGGCACAATAAGCAATAAAACGAGTTATGTAAAAAACATTTTTTAAAGTCAATTCCTACTTTCTTTTCATTCTATTGCAGAAAGTCCTTTTTTATAAATAATTTTCATTCATTTTTTTAAGTTTATCTGGCGCCATCTATTGGTAGATACAAGCAACTTAAATATAAAAAACCCCTGAAATTAATGAATTAAATTTAATGAATGAATTAATAGAGAGCTTTTTAGCATACCGTACTTTAGAATACGGTATTTTTTTTCTCTCTAGCGCATGCTCATAGGAAATTGCGCTTGCTAACTGTATTAACGTTTCCTATGAGAATGCGCGCTAGGGAGAAAAAATACCGTATTCTTAAAGTACAGTATGCAAAAGCTCTCTAATATTTGAAAAAACTGTATCAACATCATGTGTTCAAAAAAAAAAAATGTATTTGCAGTTCAAATACATTTTTTTGTGATGGATGAATAGAAACTATTTTATGAACGATTGAAAATTTGAACAAGATACATATAGGGAGGGCTAATAGAAGGAATTGAATAAAAAGAACACAAGGAATATGAAAACAACAACGGGAATCGAAGAAAATCCCATATTGACATGTTTAGCCCATAAGGTCCTACCCTCCCAGTAACGACCCTACACAGTAGAGGAAACAAGTGCGGGCAGACAGGAAGGTGAGATGAATCCATGTCCTCTCCAAGACTGCAGATCATGCATTTTGGGCTTGCAAATATTCTCATTCGAAAAAGAGGATTGTTCAAACAATCAGGGCTGATCAGGAGTCTGAAAAAGGCAACAGCTTTAAACCTGGGCTGAACAGGGATGTTTAGAATAAGGTTAAGCCAGGTTTTAGAGGAGTTGCCTTCACGTAAATTATCATTTAGAGTGTTCCGAAAAGTCTCGAATCATCAGTTTCATGAAGTGAAAAGAGATGTCTTTACAAAAGGTTTGGGTGATGGCTGTTACTTTTTTGGCAAGAGAATCCGCCTTCTCATTACCCATTAAAATTATCTATTGTTTTAATTCCTTCCCCTCCATACAGTAAAAAAACATCTGATTTTTTGTGGGAAGGGAAATATATTTTTGAAAGTTCATAATATATATTTTAAAGTTTGAAAACTTTCATTATATGTTTTTGAAAGTTTTTCTGTACTCACTGCATGCAAATTGTATAACAAAATCATGACATATCATTCCCAATACAAAAATTTTAGGTACCTCAAGTTCAAAGCTCTCTTTAAAATAGCGAAGAAATTATTCAAGATTCAAAGTGTGCACAAACTGCAGCAACGAAATTAAAATTCCTTTGATAAGGGTGTAAAGGACCGGGTGTAAAAGTTGTTGTTCAGGAAATTCGTAAAACTGGAAAAAAAGGAATAAATGAAGAAAGAAAAAAGAAAGAAGAATTATAGCGAAGAAGAGAATATAAGAAAATCAATTATAGCGTAACAAAGAATGCGTACCATCGACGTATTATACGTTATTGGAATGTTATTATATCCATGTATTTCATGTTATTGGAATGTTCTTACTACTTGTCCAAAAAAGTAAGACCAATTATTTTTTTCAAACACTATTTATTTATTCTCCTTAATTTATTTCATCACCTCCAAAGTGATCCCCTTCGTACACAATGCACTTATGCCAACTCTTTTTCCAATCCTCAACGCATGCTAAAATGTGATCGGCAGAGATGGCCTTCAAAGAGTTCGGCGATTCACGTTGAATATCTTCAATCGTCTCAAAATGGTGTCCCCGAAATGGCCTTTTGAGTTTAGGGAATAGCCAGAAGTCGCGTGGTGAGAATACGGTGGTTGTGGAACGATATGGATTTCTTTTTGGAGAAAAGTCAAGAAAAAATCAATGCAGTGCGAGCTGTCGAATTCAGTGTTTTCGGTACCCATCGAGATTAGACTCGTTTGAGGCCCATAATGAATGAACCAATCCTTTTGAAATTTCAACATCATCAGCAAAAACAGTCTAATTTTAGATATCAGTCTACTAGTTATTTCTAAGATATAGTGTAAAGGTTCAAAAGTTCAAGGTTCAAAGTGTGCATAAACTGCTGCAAGGACACTAAAATTCCTTTAATAAACACACTAATCACAATATGTAATGACAGGGTGTGAAAAGAGGTTGTAAAGGACATTCGTAAAACTGGAAAAAATTAATAAATCCAAAGAAAATCAATTTTAGCATAACAAAGGAATACGTATTCTCCACGTATTATATACTATGTTCTTATAACGTATAATTATATCGTATTCTTATATCATCTCGTAGGAATGTTCTTATATCCATGTATTCCATGTTTCGAATAAGTTATTATACGTTTCTTCGTTTTAGATCCAGCCATCTAGCTAGTAGAAATAACGTTTTATAATATTCCTAGGATAGGTATCCCTTGATAAAACTATCTACAGGATTTTGTAGTAATTAATTTACACTAGTGGCCATTAAAATTGCTACACCAGAAAGAAATGCAGATAACAAAAAGATATTTATTGGACAAATATAGTATACTGTTAATAACAAGTGATTCAATATTCAAGAAATTTGGGTGCATAGATAATGAGAAATCAGTACCCAGAACAACCCTTCTGGCAGTAATAACAGCACTTATACGCCTGGACCTTGAGTCAAACAGAGATTGGATGCCATGTACGCTCATGCATGCACACGATGCCACAGCTCATATACCGTAGTGGTTTTTGAAGACAGTTTTATGGCATTAAACTTTGTTGTAGGGGCCTAGCGCTCTGGCCCTCGGTACCACAGGTATCGGGTTCAAATCCCGGCGTTTGCCATCGGTGTAGTAGAGCGTTGCAGGGACATTGCTACTCCGCGTCCGTGGCTTATCTTCAAGTTACAAGCAAAGTGAGTAACGTCGGTGCAGCCCTTATGGCATTAAAACATCACGGTCTATTTGCCAGCTGCATTAGAACAAAAAAACTTGGTTGTTGCATGATTCGACAAAGAACAGGTCATGATTTTGCCATGGAATATACGCTGTTGTGGACTGTGCTAGATTATTTATTCTGAAGACCGAAAATGACACTTGCAAATTATATGGAACTGGTGGTTTGCTTGGTTTGTCTCTCCAAGATCATCTTGTGCACAAGAATTTTAAACAGACCGGGACCTATAGTTTAACGGATTCCGAACAACTAACGTCTTGCCACCACACACTTCACCAGTATTCAGTGGCACTGCGGGTTGTAGGTAAAAATACGATACTTACTAACCATCCAAAGTACACTAAATTTGTTGACATAAATTTCTGTACCAGATACTTACACATAAAGTTAATATGACCCTTCAATACATAAAATTAGAATGACCTCTGTGATATGAAATTTGAATTTAATCTTTCTTTTAATCGTTGAAATAATTCAGTAAATTCCTATTTTAGGACCTAAATTTATTATAAAAAATGATGTCAAAAGAGCGACTTGTTTTCTTGGATGATAAATTCTTCCTCAAAATAAATGCCCATGCATAATGAAAAATATCAAGTCTCACACAGTGAAAAACAGTGATAAAAGCCAGAAGAATTTTTATTATTCTTTTATAGAAATAGCCTAGGAACTATAGCGCATAAAATAACGTGGTGCTTATAGGAGGAGGAAATTCTGTGAAAATGCTTATTAAGTTCGCAACTGATTTGCGATTTTCGTAACTGAGTGGTGGTCAACCCGAATGATCTAGCGGCCACTTTGGAAATGCATCCTAACTCACAGAGGTCTTGCCATAAAATCATATATCCCCCATTAGATTTGGACCCACCATAGACATTTTTCTGGAGTGAAAAATTGAAACATTGAGTTATTATTATTGTGTTTGATATTATTCTTACATGTAAACGTAGATAATGTAATAATAATGACACTAAACGTGCACTGTAAAGAAATGATATATAAAAAAATATATATAAATATAAACGAAATAAAATAAAATGAAATTATTAAAAAATATTTATTTTACTAGTGCGATAGGTGTTTTCTCCACTCTTTCACTTAGCTATTGCAAATCGATCTCCATTTGGGTACTGGCACATCGTAATGGATGTTTCAGGTTAGCGTCCCTTGTGTTTGAGCTTGTTTTGTGTTGGGTCGATTTCATTTAAGGAAAAACCGAAACCGATTCGCACGAGTAAGTTGAACAAAAGTGCTAACAAACTTCAAATAAGAGTCTGGTTTTGGTCTACTGTCAACACTCACCTGTGCGTATCTAGGGAAGGTCACTGAGGTCACTTACAGTGAAACGTAGACGATGTTATATTAGATGTTCCAAGACTCGCACTCCTCCTGAGTTCGCAGAATATAATTTAATTATTCTGCGAACTCATCCTAAAACAGGCATTATCTGTCCTATATTTGCAATAATATTATTTTAAAAACAAAGTTCATTTGTTCTCGTCATTTCGACAGTTAATTTTTCAATTTATGAATGCATACGTAATATATTTTTTAATACATTGGTTTTCACTCCTTTGACCATTATAAAATAAATATATTTCGTAAAAATGTGAAAAATCTCACGCGCCGAAAAAATATTCAAGTCAGGCTGCATTCGGCCCACGGGTTGGCCACCCCTGTTGTATACCGTCGTCGGTTTGGTGAAAGTAGGGTTGCTTAAAAGGAATTCAACCAATAATTTAATTAAAACACTTTTTGTCGATAAGTACATAAATTGTGTATGAACGAGAACGAGTTAATTTTAATTATTTATTATTAACATTATTTTAATATTTTCAATTAAAACATTAATTTTTCAATGTTTATTAAACAGAATATTGGATCAATATTACTTTTTTAATGAATTCACAACTATGTGAAAAAAATTGAGCTACTTGTTTCGATAAATTCTTCTCAAAATAAATGCCAATTAGAATTAAAAAATATCAATTCCCGTACAATGTAAAACAGTGATAAAATGGCAGAAGAAATTCATAATGTCGATCAGAATTTATTATTTCTTTATAGAAGAATTAAAAACTATAGCGGCTAAAACAACGAGTCTGCCGTATGCTTCTGAAATGCTTATATATCTCATTTTGTATATCGAAAATTTTTTCACAAAGTTTTGCGAATTCATTAAAAAGCAATATTGATCAAATATTTTGTTTGATAAACGTTGAAACATTAATGTTGGATTCATTGAAAAAATAATTGAAAAATAATAAAATAATATTAATAATAAGTAAAATAATTTTAAAAATAAATTAATATGAATAAAAATAATTGTGTGCTTTCCTTCATACACAATTTCTTTAATTATCGCATATTATCGTATCATCGTATAATCGTATCATATATCGTATCATCGTATAATCGTATCATATATCGTATCATCGTATAATCGTATCATATATCGTATCATCGTATAATCGTATCATCGTATAATCGTATCATATATCGTATCATCGTATATTATCGTATATACTTGTATAATTTCTTGTATATCCTTGTCGTTTGATGAAAGTGGGCTTTTTAACCCATAATTCAATTAAAACAATTTGTTTTTATTATTTTTCAATTAATTTTTCAAAGTTTATCAAACAAAAACATTGATCAATATTCCTTTTAATGAATTCACACCTCTGTGGAAAAATCGATTTTTTATCTAACCCTACAAAAAAAAAACGAAAAATGAACAAAAGACTGAAATTTCGATGCCCCGTATAAAGTATTCTAAATGTGATCTTTCCGAAATAACACGATAATAATAATAAAAAAATGTTTCAGAAGCAGCCCCAGTTTCTGGAGTAAAAATTGATAGAACGTCTTATTAGAGTTTCCTGACACGAAACCCCATCAGAAAGATTCTCCCGCCACCAGAAAGAAGCTCACTTAAAACTTCGATTAAAGTTCGCGGACTTCTTCCGAAAGTTCTTCTTCCACGAGCGAGGGATACATAAAATAATAACTCTGAGGTCGATACCTCATAAGAATTTCATGATCGAAATCTTTAAAGCTACGCTGCGGAAAAAAAAAGGAAGAGTTTTTAACCCTCCATAGATGTATCGAAACATTTTTTTAACAGAAATTAATTATTTATTTAGATCAGTGGTTCCAAAAAACTTATTGGACCTACAGACCGCTTTTAAGAAAAGGACTCACTGCCCATCTTGTAAATCTACCTTTTTGAAACGTACACACAGAGACCTACTACTGTGCCCAAAAAGTAAGACCAATTTTTCAAAAACTCTTTATTTATTCTTCCAAATTTATTTCATCGCCTTCAAAAATCATCCCCCTCCGGACTCAATGCACTTATGACAACGTTTTTATCAATCCTCAATGCATGCTGAAAAGTCATCGGTAGGGATGGCCTTCAAAAACTCCGCGATTCACGTTGAACCTCTTCAGTCGACTCAAAACGGAGTAGTCTTTTAAATTTAGGGAGTAACTAGAAGTCGCACGGTGGGAATACGGTGGTTGTGGAGCCATATGGGTTTCATGTTTGGCGAAATAGTCACGAAGAAACAATGCAGTGTGAGCTGGCGCATTCAGTGTTTTCGATACCAATCGAGACATTTCGAAAATCGCCGGAATCAGTTTAAGCGTCTCACAAAGCCATGGATATTTTGGTGTGAAATTTCACACAGGTATCAAGGACAGTGCCACCAACCTAAAAGAAAAAAAAAATTGGAATTTTATGATCCCCGGTAATTTTAAATTGAAAATGGTTCTTACTTTTTGGACACAGTAGTTTTTAGATAAGTGGTTCCAAAACCTTATGTGACAAACTGCCCGCTCTTGAAAGAAATTACTCCATTGCCACCTTGAAAATCTGCCTTTTTTGAAACGTACGCATAGAAAGATATAATTAAAAAAAAATCGCGTGTTCTCAATTATGTCCATAAAATGTGCAATCTAGACACATAATAAATACTACTGTGTCCAAAAGTAAAACCAGTTTTCAATTTAAAATTCCCGAGTACTTATGGATAATTTATTTTTCTTTTTAGAAATACCATGACATCCATGTAAAATTTCACGTCAAAATAATCATGACTGTTTGAGTTACGCTTGGCTTTGTTGAGACGCTGAAACTGATTCCACCGATTATTGAAATGTCTAAATAAATTGTACAAAGAACTTGCATTCAATTTTGTTTGCGGAAACGCATAGAATGTTGCAGAAGGCATTCGGTGAGCATTCCTTATCAGAAGGAAATGTTTAAAAGTAGTATAAACAGTTCAAAGCAGGCAGAAACGCGTTGAAGACGAAGAGCCCTCGGGTCGACCCTCCACCTCAACCGACGAAGCTCACGTCCAAAAATTTGGTGCTTGCAAACTGAATATTCTTCTGAGAACTTCTTCTTCCATGAGTGAGGGATATATAAAATATTAACTCTGCGGTCGCCATACATTCTGATGGGAAATCTTTAAAGCTGGGCTGGTGGAAAAAAAAAAGGAAGTGTTTTTTGTACTCTCCATGGGTGTATCGAAAAAAGAATATTGGATATAAATTAATTGTTTATTTAGATCAGTGGTTCCAAAAAAAAAAAAAAAAAAAAAAAACTTATTGGATCTACCGACCTCTTTTTAAAAAAAAGACTCACTGCCCACCTTGTAAATCTACCTTTGTGAAACGTACGCATAGAAAACTATAATTAAAAAAAAAATGTAATTGTGTGTTTTCAATTATGTCCATAAAATGTGCAATCTAAACACATAATAAATACTACTGTGTCTAAAAAGTAAGACCAATTTTCAATTTAAAATTCCTTGTTGAATTTTTTTTTTTTTTTAAGTTTCTGGCACTGTCCTTTACATCTATGTGAAATTTGACGTCAAAATATTCATGAGTGTTGGAGTTACGCTTGGTTTTGTGAGATGCTAAAACTGATTCCGGCGATTTTTGAAATGTTCGAATTCATTGAGCAAAGAACTTGCATTCCATTTTGTTGGCGGAAACGTATAGAATGTTGCAGAAGGCATTCGGCGAGCATTCCTATATCGGAATGAAATGTTAAGAAGTGGTACAAACAGTTCAAAGAAGTCAGAGAACACGTTGAAGGCGAAGAGCCCTCTGGTCGACCCTCCACCTTAAAAATTACGAAGCTCACATCCAAAAAATAAAGATTGGATGCTTGCAAACCGTCAATTTACAATTAGAGACCTTGGTGATGATGGTGGAATTTCTAAAGGATCGGTCCATTCCGTTTTTGGCCTCTTGAAATCTCGATGGGTACCGAAACCACAGAACGCGCCAGCTCACACTGCATTGATTACTACTTAGTTAAAAAATATTATTAGGGCAACAAAGAAAACTAATTAGGTTATCATCAAAATTCCTACTTAGGTCAACAAAGAACATTTTTATTTTAGTTACTTTTTATTAAATAATTACGATTATTAAAAATATGTATATACATATGACAGAATCACACTATTAAGTGGCAAAATAGAAGAAGAATTTCCTTGCAATGTTCCATTTTCCTTTCTATATATAGTGGTAATTAAATTAATCTTAATTAAATTTAATGAATGAATATTTGAACAAACTATATTAACATCCATTGTAATCCACTACAAGTTTAAAAAATGCATTTGAACGTGAGTGGATGAATAAAAAGTATTTTAATAAGGATTGAAAATTTGAACAAGATATATATAGGGAGAGTGAGAACTAATAGTAGGAATTGAAAAAGAATCGTTATAGAAAGTTTATCGTTTATCGTTCATAGAAAGGTTCATTTATTAAAAACAAGTGCAATTTTAAAGAAACAAAAAAAAAAATCATAAACAACGGAATATCCATAAAATAATTTGATAAAGGAAATTATTATAAGCATTTTGTGCAACTTTTATTATTCAAAGTGGGTTATATTTAAAACTACCTCACAATTTTCTGAAGAACTTTGAAATTTAAATATTTTTTATCCCTTCTCTTCACATTTTAAATTAAACTCATTGTTTATTCAACAAGGATTAAAAGAAATATTGATTAATTATTTTCTATTATTATTAATAATACAAATATTATTAATTAATTATTTTTATTTTCTCTTTGATTCCAATTATAGTTTTATTAATTTTCTCTTCAACGTAAATAGATTTTGCAGCCACATTATTTGCTGCAGTTAAAAAAAACAAAATGCTTTCAAAAGATATTTAAAACTTACTACTGTGTCCAAAAGGTAAGGCCAGTTTTCAATTTAAATTTGCCGGGCTTGTGGTATTTCAATTTTTTTTTTTTTTTAGGTTGCTGGCACTGGTATTGACATTTGTGGGAAATTTTACTCATTAGTGTTTGAATCACGCTTGGGTGTGTGAGACGCTCAAACTGATTCAGGTGATTTTTGAAATGTCTCTTCAATCTACTCAAAACGGTGTCCCCGCAGTGGTTTTTAAGTTTAGGAAATAGCTAGAAGTAGCACGATGCTAAATTGGGTGAATACGGCGGTTGTGGAACGATATGGGTTTCAATTTTGGCGAAAAAGTCACGAAGAATCAATGCAGTGTGAGCTGGCGCATTCAGTGTTTTCTGTAGCATTCGAAATTTGACGCGTTTAAGGCACAAAATGGAATTGATAGATCATTTTGAAATTCCAACATCATCAACAAGGTCTGTAATTGTAAATTGAAGATTTGTAGGTACACAATCTTTAATGTTTTGGACGTGAGCTTCGTCGGTAACTTTAAATTCAAAATAGTTCTTATTTTTAGTCACAGTTGTAAGTCGATAAATGAAATTATTATAAGAATTTTGAAAAAGAAAAACCACTTTTACTCTTCAAAGTGGGATCGATTCAAAACTACCTCACAATTTTCCGAAGAACTTTGAATTTTAAATATTTTTGATCCCTTCTTTAACTATTTTAAATTAAATTCATTGTTTATTAAGGAAGGATTAAAAGAAATCTCAATTTTCTTTTTCTCTCTCATAATAATAATAACTTCTTTTTTGCTTTGATTCCAATTATAGTTTTATTAATTTTCTCTTTAGTAAATAGATTTTGGTAGCAACATTGTTTAAAGCAGTTACAAAAAAAAAACGTGCTTTCAAAAGATGTTTAAAAACTTATTTTCATTACAAGGGATTAAAGCCTACAAGAAATTTAATCCCGCTACCCAACACATAAAAAGTGTTAAAATAAATCAAAGCGTTCTGATATCAGAGCCCATCATTATCTTTCAAGTAATGAGCTGGTTTTTTTGCTCATTAAAAGTAAAATCCTTTTCTTCAATCAACCCTCTTTATTTATAATTAAGTAATTAAAGCAGTTTTTTTAAAGCAGTGTTAGCAGAAGGCTTATTGGTAAATGATCCAACATACTAATTATGAAGTGTGTTCTGGTGATTGTTCAAATTTTACGAGCTAATTTTATTAAATAATTAGGTAGGTTCATTTTTTTTTTTTTTTTTTTGCAAATACACTTATTTGAGTTTATGAGAATACATTTTACCGAGGTTTTGAGCTAATGATTCATGTCCGCGCTTTAATTTAATCTTGCTATTCATTTTGAGAAGTATTTTATTCAACTTGGATTTAATTCATTAGAAAGATGGTTTCAGTTTTTATTGAACAGGGATTTTATTTGTTTGGAATTCAATTTTGGAATTTTTGGAATTCATTCAATTTTATCAAAATGGATTTTCCTTTAAATTTTAATTTAACATTCAACAATGAATCTTTACCCAACATGATTTTTTTATTCAAACTTTATATTTAACCTCTATAGAAAATTTTATTATTATTTTATGTATTATTTTATTATTATTTTATGTATTATTATTTTATTTTATGTTTAACCTCTATAAATATATAACCTGTATAGAAATTATTTATTATTCCTCAGAGGCGAATATTTAGAAGTCATTTTTTCCTGTTTTGCAAAGTAGTCTATGCAAATAAATAATTAAAATTACAACCCTAAACCATAGACCATACGACCATTTTAACAAAGAAAAAAAAATAATAAACATATTAATTTACTGTAGTAGTATATGTTTAATGGTTTCCATTTAATATTTATATTATTTAAAGTTTAGTGTGACAATTTTTAAATTAATTCATTTATAGCAATTTAGAATTATTTTACTTGAATAAAATCATTTGATAATTTCCTGTAATATTATTGCGAACGTGATTTTTAAAACAAACTCGTTTTGCTTTATGCATTTATTTACACAAAAAGAAAATTATTTACAAAATTTATTGTAAATAATTCAAAATTGAATTATTAGTGTTTCAAAAAAACATTTTTGAATATTACTTATTTTTAATATGTCTTGACGTATCATAAACAACCAAGCGACCGTCATCAAAATTTATGAACTTTTGCAGTTACAATGCTTGTAAAAACACATGTTATGCCTTTCTTTTCTAATTTAATTTTCATGTAATTTTATATTTAAATAAATTCTTTTTCACGTTGTTTGTTAGAAATTATTTGCATAATTGTTTAAAAATATAGATCTTGGAAAATTGGTAAAGATTCTTTAAATATCAAAATAAATACAAACATAGATAAACCTGATGAATTTCTTTATTTTTTCTTCAATTCATGAATAACATAATACATTAAAAACGAATTATCTATTTAATTGAGAGGAGAAAAAATAAACCTTTGTTCTACCAAATTTATTTAAAGAAAATCAGAAATCCTCTTACGAATTTCAGTCAACGCTTAATTTTTAATAGACAACATGATAATGTAGAAGGGGGCAACCCGCGGCCCGCTTTGACAAAATATATTTATTTTAAAATGGACAAAGCAGCGAAAACCAAATTATTAAAAAAATGCATTATGTGTGCATCCATCTATTCAAATATTGATGATTGAAATGAGGAGAAAAAAAAGTAACTTTGATTTTAAAATAATATTCTTGCGAGTATAGGACAGATAGTGCCTGCTTTATGGATGAGTTTACAGTTATGAGTTCGCAGATTAATTTAAATTATATTCTGCGAACTCATGATGTGCGCAATATTGGAACATATAATATAACAGGTTCTATGTTTCAGTTTAAGTGACCGCAGTAACCATCCCTAGATACGCACAGTTGATTGTTGACAGCAGAGCAAATCATGCACTCATTTGAAGTTGTTAGCACTTTCGACTTAACTTACTTCTTCAAATCTAAATTTCATTTTTAGAAATTTTTTCGAAAATGAAATGGACCCAACACAAAACACTCTCAAACATAGCGGACGCAACATCCATTGCGATGTACAAATATCCAAATGGGATTTGCGAAAGCTAAGTGAAAGAGTGAAGAAACACATATCGCACTAGTCAAATAAATATTTTTTAATGATTTCATTTCTTTTATTTCGTTTATATTTATATATTTTTTATATTTCATTTTGAGTGTTATCTATTTCTTTACAGTGTGCGTTGAGTATCATTATTATTATATTATCTATGTTCACATGCAAGAATAATAGTAAACATAGAAATAATAAATCATTACGTTTCAATTGCTCACTTCAAAAATGTCTATAGTGGGTTTAAATGTAAAACGGGGATATATACCTGCATATGCGGCCAGAGCAGTTAGGATGCATTTTCAAAGTGGCCCGCAAGATCATTTGGGTTGGCCACCCCTGTTGTAGATATTGCAAATACAAAAGAGAGATTGCACACATTGAAGAGGCAAATTGAGTGTGAAATGATCGATGTTGTTCTTAAGGCAATGTAAAAAAAGGTAGAGAACTGACAAGGAGTGAACTAGAAACACCACCATTTTTACACAGCAAAAGCGACTATCGCTATTCGCTATACGCAAATTGTATAAAATTGCATTCACAAAGCAAAAACAATTAACCTTAAGTAATATATTGGGTAGCAATAGAATACAGTGGGCCTCGGGATTGACAATTTAGAGCAAACATACTTATTCGTAGTTAAACGAATATGATATGTGCAACGCTCTTTACTGTTTGCTATTATTACTTTATGATGTTTGGAGCGAAAGAAGAAAAAGAGTACCATCCTACAACTATTTTCAAAAGAAACGTTCACTTCCTCAACTGACAATAAATAGGGACCTGAATGGCTGAGCATCTGGCGTTCGGTACCACAGGTTTCGGGTTAGAATCCCGGCATTGCCACGGATGTTTGTAGTGGTTCGGAATCCACTTTAAACCGTAGGTCCCGGTCTCATAGGATAGTAGAGAGTCACAGAGCCCGATTAGACCTCTCGGACCCACATCATTCCCAAACTGTAAAGGGGCAATTCTGTTGTAGGCTCAGTAATGTGGTGTAATTAATTAAATTAATTCAAAATTAATTATTATCTGTAAACTTAATTTTCCTAAATAATATTAATTTTTGTTCTATTCATAACTTTTCCATGCAAAATGATTAAAAACTAAAACATTCATTTATGTGATTTTTGTGTTGTTTTATTAAATTTCATACACAGATGATGAACAAGCATTGAACACTGAACAACTATTGAATGATTGAGCACTGAACAATGATTTGATGATAAACAAACATTTCTTTAGTAAGAACATATTCCACTAAATATATTACTTGAGAAGAATTTATTTCTTCAGAATCGCTTAAAGTATTTACGTTTTTTATACCAAAGTGAGCAGAGAAAAGCCAAGCGGCGATACAGCGGCAATTCTAGTACGAAAAGGAAAGGTTTGGTTCTACGTTAATTCTTTGCACACTTAAGGATATTTTAAACAGGGACCTACAGTTTAACGAAGATTCCGAACCACTAAAAAAGATCCTTGCCACCACCAGGATTTGGACCCGATGTCTGTGGTACGAAAAGCCAGAGCCAATCGGCTATCAGACCACCGGAAAGGAAGGGAGATATCTGCCCCATTTTTTGTTCCTATATATATATATACATACATGCATACATATATAAGCTAATTGACACAGATAAGTGTTCCGCCAATTTTAATCCAACTCCCTTGAGTTGTTGGCTACTAATTAGCAGTGGTGGCCGTCTCCCTTAAGTTGGGCGGAAAACACGATTTAAACTTGAAAGCAAAACGAGAGCTTCCCTTCTTCAATTCAATTAATCAGAACTCCGGGTGATTACTGCACTTAATTACCTTCCGACCGAGTGTAATCTTCCTGTGGAAGACGTCTTTCGTCTAATTAGTATTTAAACAGCATCTCTCGAAAGGCTTGTTTGATGCAGAATCGCCATTCAACACGCGAATTACATTTGTAGCTGGCCATTGGAGTCCGGGACCTCTGTCCGCAATCGGAAAAGGACTCCGTTCTCGATAATCTCCGTTTGATGACGCACTCGATCGATCCTGCCTCTCTGCAATTCTCGAATTAGATTCTTCCCTCTTACACCAGGTTTGGTTTGTCGCTCTACGGTCATCTTGTGCACACTTTAAGCTAAACAGAACGGGACCTACGGTTTAAAGTGGATTCCGAACCACTCACAAACATTCATGACACCTCCAGGATTCGAACCTGAAATCTGTCATACCGAGCGTCAGAACGCTAGTCACTCGGCCATGATGCCCCTCCTTCCTATTATACCAGAACACTGCACCCTGCGGCAAAGCACGCAACTGGCATTGAAGAATAGTTTGGCGTGTCGCTCTACGGTTATCTTGTGCACACAAGGGCTAAACAGACCGGGACCTACAGTTTAACGGGGATTTCGAATCACTCACAAGCATCCATGCCACTGCCAGGATTCGAATCTGAAACCCGTGATACCAAAAGCCAGAACGTTAGCCACTTGAGCACCAGGCCGCCCTTTCGAATAGGCGGACGCGCTTTATTTTATTACTATTCTACTGTAGCGTATAACAGGAAGTCCTAAGGTAAATGATGTCGCTTAAATCATATTTTCGTGAAAATTATCAAATATTTTTTTATTGTTTAATTTTAAAGGTCTGAACTTTAGCTTTCGAAGACCGTTTTGAGTTTGTTTCTAGGCTGTTACAGGTAGACATGCAACGGGAGTTGTTAAGATACATAATTCACGTATTCAAAACGTTAAATTAAATTTTTGAAATTGAATTTGAAAATTTTGGAATTTTTTAAATATTTTTATTTATTTATTTTCTTGCTACACCTGTATTCGATAACATACGTAACTATTAGAATCGCTTTCAGAATAAAATGAAACTTCATGTATGTCCTGTATTTCCTGTATGTATGTATGTCCTGTATTTCATGTGTATCAGAAAAGCGTCTCTTTTAATTCATTGCATGCAGAACGGACATAGGTCTGCATGTATGAAAGTCAATGTGATATGTTTTTACACATTCTTTTATTAAGGAGAATTTCCATTAAGTTAAGAAATAAATTATTTTACCAACTTATAACAAAAAAATATTCATGCATATGTTTTAATATTTATTCTTGTCATTTTTTAAGACCTGATTTAGCAACAGGTTACAAAAAACTGTCCATGAAACATGTCTACTGTGCCCAAATAGTAAAACCCGTTTTCAATTTAAATTTCCCGGGTATATGGAATTTCAATTTTTTTCTTTTTTTTTTCTTTTAGGCTGCTGGCACTGTTCTTGACATCTGTGTGAAATTTCAAGTCAAAATATATTCATTAGTGCTTGAGATATGCTTGGCTTTGTGAGACGCTGAAACTCGTTCGGGCGATTTTTGAAATACCTGAATTCATTGAACAAAGAACTTGTGTTAAACTTTGTTTGCGGAGAAGCAGAGAATGTTGCAGAAGTTGAATGTTCCTGCATCGGAAAGAAATGTTTACAAGTGGTATAAACAGTTCAAAGAAGGCAGAGAACTTAACAATGTTGTCTTTAAATGGGGCCTACATTGTCCTAATTTTCAATAAAAAAAAACAATTAAAACTTCAGTTGTTGTTGGGCTCCGTTTTCAAATGTTTATAGAACAAGGATTGTTCCCAAAAAGTGTTGTCAAATTTTTCTGTACAGATGGCAGTGCTGGACCGTAACGGAATTTAAAACAGTTGTCTACTGCGTATTGTGAATAATAGGCACGGAATTATTGAAATGATTGCAACGCATAAAGCTCTAGAGATGCTTAAAGTGATGGTTTATGAGTATCTAAAATAACAAGTAACATAAAAAAAATTTTAAGTAAATTCCTACTTTTTCTTTTCACTCTATTGCAGAAAGTCCTTAATAAATAATTTTCATTCATTTTTTTTTAGAAAAATTCTCTCTCTCTCTCTCACACACACGTTTCAATTTCCATTATGTTCCCTCCTTGACTCAGACTAGAACACCAAATGAAAAAAAGATTTTGAAAAAGAAATTTTTTTCCACGCTTCGCCACTGACGGTATTGATTCCTAAATTTATATCCTGCTAAATATCTTATAAAAGAGAAATTTTTTTCTCCCTATAAAACTAAAATTAATTAAATTTAATGAATAATTAAAAAGCTGTATTCACATCCAATGTCCTCCACTCCAAGTTTTAAAAAAAATGTATCTGAACTCGAGTGGATGAATAAAAAGCATTTTATGAACGATTGAAAATTTGAAAAGATATATAAATATATGTAGGGAGAGTGTGAACTAATAGTAGGAATTGAAAAATTGTCCATAAGTTGAAAATATTGCTTTCAACGTGGTTATTTGCCCTAATTTTCCATAAAAAAATTAAATGAAAAATTCCAATTGTTGTTGGGCATCATTTTTAAATGGTTATAGAACAAGAATTGTTCTCCCAAAGTGTTGGTAAGTTTTGCTGTTCAGATGACAATGCTGGATACAGAATTTTAAAACTTTTTTTCATGTCTATTGTGAATAATAGGCATTAAATTATTGAAATTATTACGACGCATAAAGCTCTAGAGATGCTTGAAGTAATGGTTTATGAGTATCTAAAATCACATGTAATATAAAAAGAATTTAAAGTCAATTCCTCTATTCACTATATTGCAGAAAGTCCTTTATAAATAATTTACATTCATGTTTTTGAATTAGAAAAATTCATCTCTCTCTTACTCTCTCACACCCTTTCCATCTGTCTCACTCATTTATTCACATGTTTCATTTTCCATTGTGTTCCCTCCTTCACTCAGACTAGAACCCACAATGAAAAAAGAAATTTTTTTTGCAGCGATCTACACGCTTCGCCACTGACGGTATTGATTCCTAAATTTATATCCTGCCAACATATCATATATGTTACATATCTTATAGAAGAGAACTTTTTTTTTCTCCCTATAAAACTAAAATTAATGAATTAAATTGAATGAATGAATGAATATTTGAAAAACTGTATTAACATCCAGTGTCATCCACTACAAGTTTCAAAAAATGTATTTGAACTTGAGTGGATGTATACAAAGTGCTTCATGAACGATTGAAAATTTGAACTAGATATATATAGGGAGAGTGTGAGCTAATAGAAGGAAATGAAAAAGAAAAATTTTTCAACGATTTGTGATTACTAGAGAGACTAATATCTTGATCAGCATCAGTTTCTTATTAAATGGGTCCTCCGAAAAATTCTATTCCATACTTTTAAAGCGTGTTTTCATCTACCAGTACGCAGTGGGGCAGCGGTTGAATTTTGTAAAAAAGTTCGGCTCCTTTCTTCCCTTAACATCTGCTACATTTCTTTATTTTAATTTTATTAATTAAACATTTATAACCAGTTTTGTGTCAAAAAACTGTATAAAAGTTGAAAAGAAAAGAAAAATAACTAAATTAAAACTTAAGTTACTGTTAAGCTACTGTTTCAAATGCTTATAGATAGATATTATGCTTATATTTTTTTTATGCTTAGAACAAGCATTTTTCCCCAAAAAATGTTCAATTTTGTTGTACAGATGGCAGTGCTAGACAGTAACAAAATTTAAGACTTTTTCTAGATGTGTACTGCCTACTGTGAATAATAAGTACAGAATTACAGGAAATGATTGCGACGCATAAAGCTCTAAAGATAAGAATGAAATGGTTTATGAGTAATGGTTTATGAATGGTTAATGAAGTAATGGTTTATGAGTATCTAAAATAAAAAGATAAAACTCTCACCTTTTTGTTTATCGGTGGCAGCGAGGACCCTGGCGCAACTTCCGACTCCGAGGAGTTCCTGTAATTCGAACCTGCCCCCAGGGGTGGGCAGCTCTTCCAGGTGGATGATCTGGCTGACGGGGTCCATAGACTTGCGTCGCGCTGTCGAGGGGTCGCTGGGGTCTTCCAACATGCTCTCACCTCTTGATGTGGAATGAAATGTAACACTATACACTCGCCTTGTGTCGGCAATGAGACCGGAATGGTTTGGAACGTAAATTTACAACTTTTCTCCAATAAGTTTGTAGACCAATAGAAATCTTTTGACAGGACTGTGTAATTGCTTTTACTTTTCGCAAAAAGGGTTTAATCAGAAAAAGAAAAATTGCTTCAAGAAATAGAGACAGTCTGCATTTTCAGCACATTTGAGGTTTGAAGTTAATATCTTGTTTCAAAGATATATTTAAAAAATCGAAGGATATTTGGAGCGTTCGATAAAACAGAAATTTTCTCTAAAAATAGAGCATGCGTTATTATGTTACCGCAGATGAATATATTTTTAAATTTGAGAATCAAAGTCTAGATACAGATACAGTGAATTCTTTTACTGGCATACAACTGTTTTAACTTAGAAAATGTTTCTTAACTTAGAATAGAAAAACTTAACTCTTTAACTTAGAATAGAAAAAATAAAAGATCAGTCATTGATGGATCTTTTTTGTATTCTTTATCCAAAATAATTCGGTTGTTCTTGCAAGTATTTTTTTTCCAAGTATCTCAAAGTCACAATTTTAATAGTTGTTTACGTTTTCGCTTGCTTACTTCTGACAAGATAACTTTTCAATTTAGTTTAGATTAGCAAACAACAAAACATTTTTTCTTACCAAAGATAATTATGAAGAAGAATGTTTGAAGGATTCATAGAGTCAAAAACAAGCACTCTTCATTTGACGTCGTATCATCATTTCACCAAACAAGCTTCACTTTTGATAAACTGCTAATGAAGTGCTATTCTTCAGAATAATTTGTGTCAGACTTGAATCTGGAAATTAGAACAATGTCCAATTGGGGGATCTATTTCGAACGACCCCCTTCACTTAAAACAATCGAATCCGGCACTTACTTGGACAATACGGATATGCTTTAGTCGCTCGTTGTCGGAATTCCAACCTGGCCGATGTTTGTTGTAAAGTTTTAGATGAAAGCGTTTCGCTGTTCGCCAATTACGGGGTCCATTGAAAGGAGTTGAGATGTTTGCTCGCTGATCGGGCTGGCGCGAAAAGGTCAGCGGTGCACCTCTACACGGGGACTTGTTCTGGCTGCGTGTATACCTGTCAGATTATTTCGGTTGACAAAATCGCCCGGCGGGTGTAGGGCTTCCCAAATCAATTCCTCTCTTCGGGATTAGCGATCGGTAGGGGACTGTGCTCGAGTCGATTTTGAAACCAGGACTACCCAAAGGTTTTTTTTTTTTTTTTCAAAGAGGTATCTTTTCAATATCTTATACCATTTTTTATATCTTATACTAAATTTAAAAATCAGATTTAATTAGCATCCAAATTTACCATCCAGAATTAATTACCATCCAGAATTAATTACCATTCAAATTTACCATCCAGAATTAATTACCATCCAAATTTACCATCCATTAATTACCATTCAAAATTAATTACCATCCAAATTTACTATCCATTAATTACCATTCAAATTTACCAGATAATCTTAAAAGAATAATGGTCAAGTTTTTGACTGTATTCTTTTTTAATAAAACACATTTTGAAAAATGCCTTTTAAACAGCACATTTAGTTAAAATTAACCATTTTTTTTATATCTTATACCAAATTTACCATCCGAAATTAATTACTATCCAAAATTAATTACCACCCTTACATCCGAAATTAGTTACCACCCTTTAATTACCATCCAAATTTACCAGATGTTCTTAAAAGAATAATGGTCAAATTTGTGACTGTGTCCTTTTAAAAACACATTTTAAAAATGTCTTTTTAAACAGCCTATTTAGTTAAAATTATAAATAAAAAGAATGGTCAGATTCAATTGCCACATGAATATAGCAATGTTGAATAGATCTAGAACTTCATGAAGAACGAATTGTTCAAGAATCTCTAAAAAAGAACATTCAAAAGTAAGATAAATGTCGTCGGAAATGCAGAATGAAGTATTCCAAATTCTACAAGAAACGATGCCACATTCAATACCCCCAAAAAATATATCAAAGTTTGAATATTCTAGGCATAAATGAATAATGAAATATAAAAAATACAATAAGAAGCACTATACAGCTCCATAAGCACGGGGAAAAGGCCAAAAGGGATAAATGTGAAACTTCAAGAAAGAAATTGATCAACGCATTACGAGTACTTATAGCCATTGGATATACAAATGTTAAAAATCTCAACCCAAAACATGAAAAGTGCTTCAAAAACCATACTACAAAACACTTCCAAGCAAAAGCCAAATTCTCAGAAAATTCCTGAAGATTAATGTTATTCAGAAAGCATTTCAAGAATTAAGTGGCCCAAACTATCATTTTCCCGTCAAAATTTGCAAATTTGGAACGTAGTTTTATTTGCTTGCTGCACTTTTTGGTTTCGCCACGAACCCATAACCAGGATAACATCATGTTCACACATGATAATAATTACATTTTGAAAATTTTTAAATGCTGTTAAATATTAAAATTTTAACTAGATTTTTTTATTTTACATTTGCAAAATTATTACACAAGTCTGTGCCTGGATATTTAGATACATCTAAAATTAGGGGCATTACAATTTTTTTTCTGTGATGTATAGCGTAAAACTACGAAAATAAATGCTTCTTCGAATAATTTTATTTAAGAAATTTTAAAAACCTCAATGCTTAATGCAGAATTTTATTGCATACATAATGAAGAAGACGTACAAAAAAGTTGAAAAACACAATTTCATATCAAAATAGAGAAAATGCCATTAAAGTTTTCATTTGTAAAAAAAAAATTAAACTACAGTCCTGTACATCTTACATATACGGTGCCCAAAAATTAAACCAATTTTCAATTTAGAATTTCCAGGGCTTCTGGAATTTCAATTTTTTTTTTTTTTAGGTTGTTGGCACAGTCCTTGAGATCTGTGTGAAATTTGACGTCAAAATATTCATTTGTGTTTGAGTTACGCTGAAATTGATTCCGGCGATTTTATAAAAAATATAAAAATCATGGAACAGACCGGCGGCGAGCGAATAAGAGTTGTCCGGCAAAACCGAGTTCCAATAACACATCAATAATACTCAGGGAAAAACTCATCTTTTTCCCTTTGATGTCTTGAATTTTTCACGTTGCTGTCTGCGCCGAAGGGTGCCAAATACAAGACGGAAATTTTTTTATAGTAGTAGAGTATAGTGATGTAGAGTGCTATAAGAATCACTACAGTTATTTAATTTAAACAAGTAAAGTTTATTACAATTAACATAAAGGTAAAACCCTTTTACAAACCCCATATTGGCCACCACAAAATAAATATCTGCCAGCCAGCCGCCCATCAAGCTAACAATACTTGATGGATTTATCAATTTATACATCAGTCACGACCCATCATGTGCCTTCAGCATAGGACGTCGGACTCGGATGTGAAACGAAATTGAAATTTAATTTCATTGATTAATTTCACTTGGCAACAACTATTAGGTTTTAGGACGGTTGGAGTAAAAGCCGAATCTTTGCCAGAAATCGGGGTGTTTCGCCTCAGTTACAACCACTATACTTCATGAGAGCCAATGCTGACCTAAAAAAAATCCAAGGCGATGTTTGCGTGTCCCCTTGTAGTGCGAGATTAACAGTGGGTGCTCTTGTGCGGCTTCCGGCCGAAAGAAGCCCTTCGCTGGAACGGGGGCGAACAAAGAACCCGCGATGTTCGGTGTGTTCGCTCTCCAGATTATCATAATGGTATTTTTGGAAGTAGGAAAAAAACAGACGCCCTCCGAAGAATTATTTCTTGCTGTTTGTATTTGGGAGATGTATGGGCATTAACAGTTTCATGTTATGACTGAAAAGGCTAAGAACATGCGAGACGCAATTGCTTCACTGGACATTAAAATTGCTACCCCATGAAGAAATGCAGATAACAAAATGAAATTTATTGGACAAATATATTAAACTAGAAACAACAAGTGATTAAATGTTCAAGAGATTTGGGTGCACGGATCCTGAGAAATCAGTACCCAGAACAACCTCCTCTGGCAGTAATAACAGCACTTGTACTCCTTCTGAAAGAATGACATCTCGCTATTCGTGCTCCCAGGTTCGTTGTTGATGTCCAGGTTCGTCGTCCTGTCCGTGATGCAGTGTCAAGGGTAGCCGCAGCCGTGGTCTCCTAGCTGAGTATCCATGCTGCTGCAAACGTCGTCGAACTGTTCGTGCAGACACTTGTTGCCTTGCAAACGACCTCAATTCTTGACTCAGGGCTCGTGACAATCCAATAAGGCCATGCGGGTAACATGCCTGTCTTTTCGGCTACTAGTGATAGGAGGCCATTGAGATACAGTTCGGCGTTCTTTATTGTCCTCCTGAACCAATCGATTACACATTCTGCTAACAGTCATTGGATCTTGACCGACGCGAGCAGCAATACTGCGATACGATAAACAACAATCCCGATACTCTACAAGTCGATCTGTATCAAAGTCAGAAACGTGCGTGTACGCTTTTCTGCTTCTTACACGAAGCATCAGAACCACAACTTTTCTAATCACCTGTATATCACAGCACCTTCTTCCTGTCGTTTAAATTTTACGTCTGTAGCATGTCGCCTTCTTGGTGTAGCAATTTTAATGGCCGGTAGTGTAGTTTCATGATCGTTGTAACAGCATGAAATCACACTATAGATGATCGTAACTTAAAAACGATCTCAATGAAACAAGATGCAATTTTAATATTTTTGTTGCTTTTGTATTAAAGTTTGCAAGTTGGATGTAACAAATTAAGCGTTTCTTGGAATGCTCTACGGACACCAACTTACAGTACTTACTTTGTGTTACAGCAATTCTGAACAAATAGCGTATTCGCACCCCACCCTCTTTAGTTCGCACCCAAAGATAGGACACTGCTGGTTATCGTGCCCATCCCCGGTGTAGACAAGAAAGCTGGTCCATTTAGCTGGTTGAGTTTCGTAATGGGGGTTATGCACTGGTTTGTTATCTAATAACATTCGTGGTCATGTGATGATATAATAGCGAGGGAGCGTCTGTTGCATTCCTTTTTAATTTGCAGGCTATTTTGACAGCCATCTGTTCTTTTCTTTTTTTTAAAATTACATTATTAATTTTCAATGACATTAAGCATTTGATGGAAATTTTCTAATTACCGCACTGAAAAATAAATATATAAACCAGGAAAAAAAAAGCCTTAAATTGAGTATATTTATTGCCAAAATAACCTCCACTTTTTTTTTTTTTATCAAAACCACTTGGATGTAGCCGTTGTTTAAAAGTTTTTGTTGAAACACTCTGACCGTTAGACGAAATCAGACGGTTTGACTGGCTGTCAAAATGGATACTGCAGTATTAAGAGTTTAGAAAAATTTTAAGATTTTTTTGATACCGAGAAGTACTGTTTGGAATTTTTTTCCTTCCATTCACGAATTGTTGTTGTTCGAATGCAGCTGGCAATACAGATACATTTAATCTTCATGCCATCAGCAAGGGCTGCACCGCTCTTATTCATTCAGCCCTACCCTGGGGGCACGTGTACTTTGAAGATAGCCACGGACGCGAATCACACTATCCCCGCAACACTCTACGAGACCGGGACCTACGATTTAAAGTGGATTCCGAACCATTACAAACACCCATGGCACCGCCGGGACTCAAAACAAAACCTGTGGTACAGAGCTCTAGCCACTCGACCATTCAGACCCCTTCCGCTTCTTTAACGAATTAATATGTCATAATTAAAACAGAAAAATTATCAACCTGTGCAGTTTCAGAACTGGCTGTGAAACCATTCGTTGTGTAATTGTATTTAAAGTGGCTTTGACCTTGGATTTTGATATCTACGTCGCTGGATGCATCTTGAAAATGTTTTTTTTTTCTTTCCTATCAGTCATTTGGATTAAAAACAGGGTCATTTAGTGTAAATATTTTTCGACTTTGAGACTAACGTGCATGGAGGGAGACACAATTATTTTTGAGAGAGTTTTAAAGGTTCGATTGCAGACTTTTTTTTTTTTTCAAATTAATATGGATTAGTGCAGTATGCTGTTTAAAAATGAGATAAACTGATTCTTTAAAAAAATGGAGGAACTTTTTGATACGTTTTAAAGCACATTATGAATAAAAATTAAAATTACATCCAGCGAAACCAATGAGCTGAGAAGAGGCTTTTAGACGTAAATGAAATATTTAATTAAGAGAAGAGCGTTGAGTTTCAAATTGTGTAGATTTTTTTTTCGTATGCAGATGAAAGCTGTTATTGTTTATAGAGGGCTATTTTTTATTTTAATTGGCAATTCTATTGAGGCATAAAGAAACATTTTTTAAACAAAATAAATTCAGCCTAACACTATACTTGATGGCATTTTTTTTTTTCATTTATTATTATTTTATTGAAATCAGAAGAAAAAAGAAATTCTTGCTCTATGTTTCATTCGATCATTATGCGAGATATTTTGCATTCAAAATAACATGATATTATATTATATTGAATATCTAATAATTACTGTACATGGTATTATACAATAATTATTAGATATTCAAACGAACCTAGTAGTTCCTGAAAATTCTGTGTTATAAACATATATGTTCTCGTCAATAGCACTCACAAATATTTTGTTACACAAGCGGACTGTATATTTAATCACACTCACACACTAAATAATGATCCCCACTTATTAAAAACTTTTTTTAATGCAGCTGGCAAACACTTAGATATGGACGTCTTAGATGCCTTAAGGCAAGAACTGCACAGACGTTACTCACTTTGCATAACCCAGGGAGCGCGTGTAACTTGAAGATAAGCCACGGACGCGGAGTAACAGTGCCCCCGCAACGCTCTGCGCTCCTATTAGGACCGGGACCTACGGTTTAAAGTGGATTCTGAACCACTACAAACATCCTTGGCACAGCCGGGATTCGAACCCAAAACCTGTGGTACCGAGCGCCAGAGCGCTAGCCACTCGGCCATTCAGGCCCTTATTATTAAGAACTTAATAATAACATTTATTTACACGACAGTCCCAGCCACTCGCAGCCGTGCTGTTCACTCTTGCAGATCAGACACTACACTACACAGACTCGAACTTATGCGCGCACAGACGCATGTGTACACATACACGTTTTTCGCCGCTAGTGGTATCCTTGCGCGTAGGCGCGAACAATATATGTGTGCTTCATTTAGACCACGAACAACCCACTGGCGGGTGTTGGATGAGGTTTGGTTTGTCGCTCTACGATCATCTAGTGAACACTTTGGGCTAATTAGACCGGAACCTACCGTTTAATGTGGATTCTGAACCACTCACCAACATGCCACCGCCAGGATTCGAACCGGAAGCCCGTAGTACCAAAGCCCAGAGCGCTATCCGATTGGCCATTAGGCCGCTGTCGGGTGAAGAGAGGGCCTTCGGTGAAGACTGCTAAGGGTAGCGTGTCGTACAAGAGAAAACGCATAAAATCTCCCACCACCAGGACCTGACAATTGATGCGACACACGGCAGTCGCCACTACAATAGTGCCTCCTGCGGATTCGAACTTCAGCTTCTCTGCATGCTTTCTGCACATGTTGCTTCGGGTTCGTATGCCTGGCAGTTCGAGGAGTCTCCATAGCGATTTGATAATGCCTGTAGAGTATCATGGGATTTTTTCGAGTATTCCTTCTCAAGATAAGCAAATACGTGGCAGTTACCCAGCAGGCAATGCGTTCCTTTCATCGTGCATCGGTGGCCTGTTCATGGCATGCATTAGTGCAGGTGTGGCCAACCCAAATGATATCGCGTGCCACTTTGGAAATACATCCTAACTATGCGGGCTGCATATAAAAATCATATATCCCTATATTAGATTTGTACCCATTATAGACATTTTTTTGGAGTGAAAACTGAAACACAAGGAATTATTATTTTTGTGTTCTCTATTATTCTTACAAGTAAACATGGATAGTATAATAATGATGATACTAAATGCACTTTGTAAAGAAATATATAACACTCAAAATGAAGCATAAAAAATGTATAAATATAAATGAAATAAAAAAAAAAAAAAAAATAACTGAAAAAAAACTCTTTATTTTACTAGTGCGATATGTGTTTTTCCACTCTTTCACTTAGCTTTTGTTAATCGATACAGACATCCTGAGTCCACAGAATATAATTTAATTATTCTGCGAACTGTGCTATGTATTCTGTACTGTATATTCATAACTGTAAGCTCATAAATTAAACAGGAAACTATCTGTCCTATATTCGCAAGAATATTTTTTTAAAATCAAAATGAATTTTTTCTCAAAATTTCGATAGTTCATTTTTCAATATATGGATGCACACATAATGGAAATTTTTTAATAAATTGGTTTTCGCTACTTTGGCCATTCTAATATATATATATATTTTGCAAAAGTGTGATAAATGTTACGGGCCGGACAACTGTTCAAGGCGGCCCGCGGGTTGGCCGCCCTTGCATTAGTGGAACACAAAAAAGCAAAAAAAAAAAAAAAAATCATTTTTACTGCGTTCTTCAATAGATTCATTTACGTTTATAAAAAAGACACGTTTTTTTAGCAATTGCTATATTAAAATTTAAACATTACTTCGCATTAAAAAAGTAAGAAATGTTACACTAATGATATTTATATTTTTGTAGAGTAAAAACATTTTTTTCTATTTAATTTTTTTAAATAAATAAAATATAAATCATTGTATAATCATTTTAAAATTAAATATCTATATGTAAATAGAAAATTCTTTCAGATTGAAAGTACAGTTGGCATGTTATACATATTGACCGATAGATGGCAGCAAAATAGCAAAGACATTTTCCGGTTCAGAAAATATTTTATTTCATTTTTCATTCATTCATTTCATTAGTCAATTTTTCAGTAGACAAGCAAAACGAAATTTGCTGTGTCAAAAATAATACTACACGAAAATTAAAATAGCATAATTTAAATATATATATATATATATATATATATTAATATATTCAAGATCATTATACAACGCTTTTGACATTTAAATAACACGCTATGAGATTTTTTCGGCAATCTAAGATCTGAGTTGAAATTTTGTACATTTATTTTTAATTTAGTTAATCTGTCCATTCAGAATTTTGATAGCTCTAAAATATATATTTTTAGACTTTATTTATAATAATTATTATCTGTATTTTACAATTATTTTTCATTTTTGACCTTTGATTTCAGTGATTCTATGTATATATTGCCAATGTACTATTATGCCCAAGAAAGTAAGACCAATTATTATTTTTTTTTTTTCAAAAACTATTTATTTTTCCAAATATATTTCATCGCCTTCAAAGTCATCCCCTCCGGACACAATGCATTTATGCCAACTTTTTTTTTTTTTCAATCCTCAATGCATGCTAAACAGTCATCGGCAGGGATGACCTTCAAAGCGCGCGAAGATTCACGTTGATTCTCTTCAATCGACTCAGAACGGTGTCTCCGGAGTGGTCTTTTGAGTTTAGGGAATAGCCAGAAGTCGTACAGTACTAAATCAGGTAAATACGGTGATTGCGGAAAGATATGGCGAAAAGTCACGAAGAATCAATGTAGTGTGAGCAGGCGCATTCAGTGTTTTCGGTACCCGTCGAGATTAGACGCGTTTGGGCCCAAAAGGGAATGGACCGATCCTTTTGAAATTCCACCATCATCAGCAAGGTCTCCAATTGTAAATCGACGGTTTGCTAGCACCCAATCTTTCATTTTTTGGACGTGAGCTTCATCGGTTGAGTTGCAGGGTCGACCCGACGGCTCTTCGTTTTCAACGCGTTCTCTGCCTTCTTTGAACTGTTTATACTGTTAATAGGTTTGAACTGTTATATAGGAATTCTCACCGTTCTATACGTTTCCGCAAACACAATTGAAAACTACTTCGCGAAATGAATTCAGACATTTCAAAACTTCTCCAAAATCCATTTTAGCGTCTCGCAAAGCCAAGCGTAACTCAAACACTCATGAATATTTTGACGTCCAATTTCACACAGATGTCAAGGATAGAGCCAGTAGCCTAAAAAAAAAAGAAAAAAAATTGGAATCACATGAGACCCGGGAATTTTAAGTTGAAAATGGATCTTACTTTTTGGACACAGTAGTATATTTATTACTTTCAGTAAGTAGTATTTTAATTTATCAATATTTCACACAATGCTTATGCTGAACACAATTACTAATCTGCTTCAATAATTGAAATCTCTTAACAGTCAGTCGAATTATTTGCCAAATCGCAGGTACTAATGGAATAGAATAAGATTGCGCACTTAACTACAGATTCGATTCATTTATTCCCCGCAAATAGAAGCGGAAAAGATGTCTCCTCGGAGCACTCCGTAAATTAATTTAATTACTTCGTCCAAATGCACACAAACTAGCATTTGAATGTCGATCGCTGTCGTAATTGGGGGCCTCACGGAATTCGAGAGAATTATTCATGAGAATCAGACCGAACGACTCGAGTCATTTTAATAATAAGAATTATGTATTTAGTATAAAAATTTTGTTTTTCATATTTTAGGTTTTTTGGAATTTTTCTAATTTGTTGGAATTGTTGGAATGATTTAATATCTTAGAAGAGTGTGAATATTTCATTATTTTAAAGAATAAGTTCAAATGTGACTTACTACTGTATTCAAAAAGTAAGACCCATTTTCAATTTAAAAATTCTCTGGGCTTATGGAATTTCAATTTTTTTCTTTTAAGGTAGCTGCCACTGTCCTTGACATCTGTGGGAAATTTGACTTCAAAATATTCATGAGCGTTTGAGTGACGCTCGGCTTTGTGAGACGCTGAAATGGATTCCGGCGATTTTTGAAATGTCTAAACTCATTGAGCAAAGAACTTGCTTACAATTTTGTTTGCGGAAATGTGCAGAACATTCCTATATCGGAAAGAAATATTTACAAGGGGAATAAACAGTTCAAAGAAGGCAGGGAACGCGTTGTAGACGAAGAGCGGTTAGGTCGACCACCAACCTCAACTGACGAAGCTCACGTCCAACAATTAAAGATTGGGTGCTTGCAAAACTTCGAAGAGATTCAACGTAAATCGCTTTGCAGGCCATCCCTTCCGATGACTTTTTAGCAAGCATTGAGGATTGGAAAAAAAGTTGCCATAAGTGCATTGTGTCCGAGGGGGATGACTTTGAAGGCGATGAAATAAATTTGGAAGAACAAATAAAGAGTTTTTGAACAAAAAAAAAAAAAAATAATTGGTCTTACTTTTTCCGCACAGTAGTATATATTTAACATAAAAATTTTGTTTTTCATATTTTTTAGGTTTGTTGGAATTTTGAATTTCTCTAATGCATCTTAGAAGAGTGTGAATATTTTATTATTTTTAAGAATAATCAAATGCGACTTATATTAAGTCAGTTAAAATATTTTAAATCATAAGATATATTTCAAGTTTAAGATTGTAGCATTGGAAACATTGTTTTTTATTAACTAACACTTTCAATTTCATTTATGTAGATTTTTGTGTGGTGTAACACCAAACCAGACATTTTTAATTAAAATTGATGTAATTAAACATTTTTCAATGAATTAGAGCTCTTAATCATCAAAATAAACAACAAAACATATGTCTGAACCGGCCACATTTCTAATTATCTTAAGACTTCATAATTATTTTAAGACGTCAGTTTATTCTAGAATTATGCCATTAAGTATTTTAAGACATAAATATTTTAAGTGGTTTAGTTATAAAATATTTATTTATTATCATACTAAAGTTCGTATAATAATAAATAAATATTTTAATCAAATTATGAATTAAACATACTTATAATTTTGGTTTTAAGCAATAATTTTGTTTATGTTTTGAGTATTTAGTTATTGAATGTATTTTAGAACAGTGTAAATATTTTATAATTTTTAAGAATGAGTTGGCTGTTAATCGAGTAGTAATTGATTAAGTTTAGGTATTTTAATTATAAGTATTTTAAGTACTATGCCAGTTTAAGAGCTAAATTGTGAATGATTGTGGCAATATTGTTCCTCAGGCTTCCTGGTAGGGCATTTTATTTAATTCAGATGTGAGGCAAAACCCTCCCCCCCTCCCAAACATCCTCTTGAAAGGAATCGCCCTTACTTCATTATCAGTCGGTGAGTTTGAGAGCCTGATGGCCGAGTGTCTGGCACTCGGTACCCCAGGTATCAGGTTCGAATCTCGGCGGTGCCCTGGATGTTCTAGTTCGGAATCCACTTTAAGCTTTAGCTTTAAAGCAGTCTCATATGACTGTACAGCGTCACAGAGCCCAATCAGACTTCTTTTTCACATTCCCAAACTGTTAAGGGACAACTCAGCTCTGGGCGCAGTGATGTGGTGTGGTTGTGGTGTAGTAGTAGTCGGTGAGCTGGTAGAACACGAGGCCCACCGATGTATTGGCAAAAAAAAAAACTTACAAAACTACATGTAGAATCACTACTGGCAATCATGATGATCTCTGTTTAATAAATTTGTTTAATTACATTATATCGTTTCAAAGAGTTCAATTTTCGCCCATTATTTTACAGCACATTATTGAAAAATGAGTCTATTCTTCGGTGATGGCTGTAACAAGATGCTTCTAGAATCGCGACAGTCATTGTTATATTACTTTTCTGTCTTGTCTCTCTTACGACATGAAAAAGACAGAGACATAAACGCCTTTAGAAAAAACGCCTGTTTATCATGTTCTGCCAGTTCTGGGTACACAAGCAAAAATAAATGAAAAGTAAATAAATAAATTATATATTATGTAAATAATGAGACAAAATTTTTTTCTCTAATGCAGTGGGTAAAAAACTTAGACACATGTTTTCGATGATTTAAGGCAAACGCTGCATGGACGTTACTCACTAACACTACCCAGGTGGTGTGTGTGGCTGGAAGATAAGCTACGGACGGGGTCACAATACCCCAGAAACGCTCTACACCGGGACCTACGGTTTAAAGTGGATTCCGAACCACTACAAACATGACACCGCCGGGGCTCGAACCATGTGGTACAGAGCGCCAAAGCACTAGACACTCGGCTATCAAGCCTAGTCAAATATCACATTTTACAAAATCGAAGCATGCTGTTTTGGACTACACACACAATTGCTCCCTTTCTGTTTTGTTTTTTGTAAAGGCAATTTTTAAATTCAAATATTCAATTACATTTTTCTCTGTGTTTGTGTTACTTTATGTAATTCATTGGGGCGCATTCTAAAGCAAAGCTCACGTTCTGTGACAACACTTTATTTGAGTATTTTTACTCTTTTTTTTTGTCAAAAAATTATTTTAAGTACATACAAATAAAGAACCACATGTTTTTTACTTATATTTTGTGTTGCCCTTTGGTAAGACGTAGGAATCCAATATCCGCTGAGAAGCTTAGAGCAACGCTGTTCTATGGAACCCTCCCTTTACAGTGTTTGTTTAAGATGGTATAAATAATTATATTTAAAAAGCCCTGAGCCAAACCACTTTGTGTTAGTTTTCTGAAAACCACAGATCTCCCATTTCAAAGTTTCTTCTGCATGAATATTTTACAGGAATCAAATATGAATGAGGATTTCTTTTCAAGAAGTTAGCTCAGTATATGAGGGAAAATCCATAGTTAGCTCGAAAATCCATAGAGCGCTGACGGATTTTAAGTTTTTAGATAAATATTTTCTATCTGCGAGTAAAAAGTTTAATCACTTAAATAAATCTGGGTTTCGTTGTTTGGTTCGATACTGAGTTATAGGAAAAATAAATATCTCTTTACTGGAAGATTTCGGTTGCTGATTTGTAATACAATGCTCGGCCATGACAGCATCAAAAAGTGAAATAGTGCTGGTATAGCTTTCGGTTAAAGAAGGGATAGAATTGTTTGAAAATTGTCTGGTATAACAGAAATATCCGTAATAAATTATTAATATCTGCGGATTAAAAATATAGTTACAGCATTCGATTCTCTTGTTAGAAACTTTTACTAATTGCTTTTTTTAAAGTTTTTTAAACCCATACACAAATGTATTTGGATTTAGGGCCTGATGGCCGAGTGGCTAGCGCTCTGGCCCTCGGTAATATAGGTTTCGGGTTCAAGTCTCGGTGGTGTCTTGGATGTTTGTAGTGGTCGGAATCCACTTTAAACTGTAGGTCCTGGTCTAATAGGATCGCAAAGCATTATGGGGTAGTTTTACTCATGCCCGTACATATCTTCAAGCTCCATGTACCCACTGGGTAATGCTCAATGAGTAACTGCGTTGTAGCCCTTGCTGATGGCATAATGTTTAACTGTCTCTGCCAGCTGCGTTAGAACAACATAAAAAGTAAGTAAATGTAAAATAATAAGAAATAAATAAGTCAAATTTTTTTTGTTCTAATGCAGCTGGCAAACACTTCGACAGTTGTCTTCGATGACCTAAGGCAAGCGCTGTACCGAAGTTATTCACTTAGCACTATCCGGGAGGTGTGTGTAGCTTGAAGATAAGCTACTGACGCGAGTAACACTACTCCCGAAACGCTCAACGATCATGTTAGAACCGGGACCTACGGCTTAAAGGGAATTACGAACCGCTACAAACATCCATGGCACTGCCGGGACTCGAACCCAAAGATTGTGATGGTAAGCGCCAGAGTGCTAGCCACTCAGTCCCCAATAAGTCAAATATCATACTTTAAAAAAAAAAAAAAAAAACTGAAGCCTGCTATTTTATACTTCACACAATTGCTCTTTTTTTTTTGTTTTTTTTGTAAAAGCAATTTTTAAATTCAAATATTCAAATGCTTTTTTCTTTGTGTAAATTCATTGGGGCACATTCTGAAGTGAAAGCTCACTTTCTGTGATTACATTATTTGAATATTTAAACTTTTTTTTTGTCAAAAATTATTTTAACTTCAAATAATAAACTACTTTTTTTTCTACTATTTTCTATTTTGTGTTGCCGTTTGGTAGGGCGTAGGGAATCCGTATCCTTTTCTAAGATTAAAGCAAAGCTGTTCTACGGAAAATGGAACACTGCATTCCGATGTTTGTTTAAGATGGTATAAAGAATTACATTTAAAGCCCTGAGCCAAATCCTTTTGTGTTAGTTTGCGAAAACCCGCAGATCTCCGATTGCAAAGTTTCTTCTACATGAATATTTTACAGGAATCAAATAGGAATGAGGATTTCTTTTCAAGAAGATAGTTGAGTATATGAGGGAAGAATAAACAGTTAGCTGTAAAAATCCATGAAGCTCTGACGGATTTGAACTTTTAGATAAATATTTTTCCTGCTTCGAGTAAAAAGTTTAATCACTTAAATAAACCTCCGTTCCGTTTGCGAACAAACACGTTATTTTTCTTTCCGACTTTTGAGGCAATTTTTTATTTTTGTTATTATTGTGAAAATATATACTTTTCGAAGAATGGATGTATGTTTGGTTGGATAATGAGTTATGGAAAAAAGAGATATTTTTGCTAGGAGAATTCGGTTGCTGATTTTTAATACAATTCTCAGCCATGACAGCATCCAAAAGTGAAATAGTGTTGATATATCTTTCGGCTATAGAAATGATAGTTTTGTTTTAAAATTTCTGTTGTAATAGAAATGCCAGTAAGAAATTATGAATGTCTGCGCATTTAAAATATATTTATAATATTCGATGCTTTTGTTAGAAACCTTTTACTAACTGTTTTTTTTTGTTTGTTTTTTAAACCCATACACAAATATTTTTGGTTTAGGGTCTGGTGGCCGAGTGGCTAGCGGTCTGATGATCGATACCACGGTTTCGGGTCGAATCCCGGAAGTGACATGGATTTTTGTAGTGGGTTCGGAATCTACTTAAAACCGTCGGTCCCTGTCTAATAGGATGGTAGATCGTTATGGGGGTAGTGTGATTTGCGTCAGTAGTTTATATTCTAGCTACACGCACCTCCTAGGTAGTGCTAAGTGAGTAACAGCGGTGCAGTCATTGCTTATGGCATAATGAGGAACTGTCTCTTTATTGGCAGCTGCATTAGGACAACATAAAAAGTAAACAAATAAATAATAAGTCGACTATCATACTTTATGAAACTGATTCCTGCTATTTTCTACTTCACACAATTGCTGTTTTATTTTTTTTTTTGTATAAGCAATTTTCGATACTTTTGTAATATCAAGCAATATAAAAGCAATATTCAAATATTCGATTACTTTTTTGTGCTACTTTCTGTAATTCATTGGGCCACATTATAAAACGAAAGCTCATTTTCTATGATTACACTGTTTTTGAATATTTTTTACATTTTTTTTTGTCAAAAATTATTTTAAGTACAGATAATAAACTACTTTTCTTTACTTATATTTTTTGTTGGCAATTTGGTAGGGCGTAGGGAATCCGTATCGCTTTCTAAGCTTAGAGCACTGCTGTTCTGCAATAGAACACTCCATTCCGGTGTTTGTTTAAGATGGTATAAATAATTATATTTAAAGCCCTGAGCCAAACACACTTGTGTTAGTTTTCGAAAAACCAGCAGACCTCCCATTTGCAAAGTTTCTTCTGCATGAATATTTTACAGGAATCAAATATAAATGAGGATTTCTTTTCAAGAAGTTAGCTGAGTATATGAGGGGAAAATAAACAGTTAGCTGGCTGGAGAAATCCATGAATAGCTGACGGATTTTAACTTTTTAGATAAATATTTCCTTGCTTCGAGTGAAAAGTTTAATCACTTAAATAAATCTCCGTTTCGTTTCCGGACAAACACTTTATGTTTACTTTTCGACTTTTGAGCCGTTTTTTATTTTTGTTATCTTGGAAAATATATACTTTTCGAAGAATGGATATCAGTTTTGGTGGATACTGAGTTATAGAAAAAAGAAATATTTCTTGCTGGTAAGAATTCTGTTGCTGATTTTTAATGCAATTCTCGGCCATGACAGCATCCATAAAGTAAAATAGTGTTGATATATCTTTCGGTTAAAGAAAGGATAGAATTGTTTTAAAAGTTATGGTGCAACAGAAATAACCGTAACAAATTATGGATGGCTGTGGATTAAAAAGTATATTTACAGTATTAGATTCTCTGGTTAGAAACTTTTTACTAATTGCTTTTTTTTAGTTTTTTAAACCGATGCACAAATAAATTTTGATGTAGGTCCTGGTGGCCGAGTGGCTAGAGCTCTGGCTCTCGGTGCCACAGGTTTCAGTTTCGAGTCCCGGCGGTGTCATGGATGTTTGTAATGGTTCGGAATCCACTTTTTAAGCCGTATGTCGGGTCTAATAGGATCGTAAAGTGTTATGTGGATAGTGTTGCTCGTGTCCGTGGCCTGTCTTCAAGCTACATGTGCCCCCTGGGTAGTTTAAAATGAGCAACAGCGATGAAGCCATTCCTTATGGCATAAAGAATAACTGTCTCTTTATTGCCAGCTGCATTAGAACAACATAAAAAATAAGTAAATAAAAAAAATATATAAAAAAATAAGTCAAATATTTTTTTGTTCTAATGCAGCTGACAAACACATAAACAGTTGTCATGGAAGCCTTAAGGCAAAATCTGCACCGACGTTAACCACTTAGCACTACTCAGGAGGTGCGTGTAGCTTAAAGAAAGCTACGAACGCAGAGTAACACTACCACAGCAACGCTTTACGATATTGTTAGACCAAGGCCTGTGGTTTCAAGCGCCAGAGCTCTAGCGACTCAGACCCCAATAAGTCAACTATCATACTTTATAAAACTGAAGCTTGCTTTTTGGACTATACACAATTGCTCATTTTTTTATTTATGTAAAAGCAATTTTTAAATTCATATATTCAAATACTTTTTCTCTTTGTGTTTGTGCTACTTTCTGTGATTTATTGGGGCACATTCTAAAGTGAAAGTTCATTTTCTGTGATTACACTATTTGAGTATTTTTACTATTTTTTTGTCAAACACTTAATTTAAGTACAAATAATAAACTCCTTTTTTTTTTTTACTTATTTTCTTGTTGCCATTTGGTAGGGCGTAGGGAATCCTTATCCTTTTCTAAGCTAAGAGCAACGCTGTTCTACGGAACATGGAACACTCCATTCCGGTGTTTGTTTAAGATGGTATAAATAATTATATTTAAAGCCCTGAGCCAAACCCACTTGTGTTAGTTTACGAAAAACCGCAAACCTCTCATCGGAAAGTTTCTCCTACATGAATATTTTACAGGAATCAAATATGAATGAGGATTTCTTTTTCGAGAAGTTAGCTGAGTATATGAGGAAAATGAACAGTTAGCTGTCTGGAAGAATCCATAAAGCCCTGACGGATTTTAACTTTTTAGATAAAATTTTTTCCTGCTTCGAGTAAAAGTTTAATCACTTAAATAAACCTTCCATTTCGTTTGCAGACAAACATATTATTTTTACTTTCCGACTTTTTGAGCCATTTTTTATTTTTGTTATTATCTTTGAAAATATATACTTTTCGAATAATGGATGTCTGTTTGATTGGATGCTGAATTATAGGGAAAAAATATTTCTGACTGTTAAGAATTCAATTGCTGATTCTAATACAATTCTTGTTGATGATAAAATCCACGGATCATAAAAGTGAAATAGTGTTGATATATCTTTCGGTTAAAGAAACGATAGAATGGTTTTAAAATGTCTGGTGTAAAAGAAATATCCCGTAAGAAACTCTGGATGTCTGCGGATTGAAGATATATTTATTATATTCGATTCTTTTGTTAGAAACTTTTTACTAATTGTTTTTTTTTTTTAGCTTTTATATACTCATACTACAGTACCCAAAAAATAAGAGAAATTCTTTTTCTTTTTAGGTTGCTGGCACTGTCAATGACATATGTGCCAAATTTGACTTCAAAATATTCATTAGAGTTTGAATTGGAGAAGCTCATTAGAGTTTGGGAGAAGCTCAAACTGATTGCGTCAATTTTTGAAATGTCTTAATTCATTGATCATTCAATTTTGTTTGCGGAAACGCATAGAATGTTGCAAAAACATTCAGTGAACATTCCTATGTCGGAAAGAAATGTTAACAGTTCAAAGAAGGCAGAGAACGCGTTGAAGACGTAGAGCCCCTCCGGTTGACCCTCCACCTCAAACAACGATGCTCACGTCCAAAAATTAAAGGTTTGGTGCTTGCAAACCGTCGATTTACAATTAGAGACCTTGCTGATGATGCTGGAATTTCAAAAACGATTGGTCAAGGATCAAAAGGATCTGGGTACACAAGTAAAAATAAAAATAAACAAATAAAAGTATATAAATAAAATAAATATAGCCTAAAAATAAGTCAAATATCATACTTTAAAACTGAAGCCTGCTGTTTTGGACTACACACAATTAATCTTTTTTTTATTTTGTTTTTGTAAAGGCATTTTTTAAATTCAGATATTCAACTACTTTTTTTCTCTGTGTTTGTACTACTTTCTGTAATTCATCGGGGACCATTCTAAAACGAAAGCTCACTTTCTGCGATTACACTATTTGAGTATTTTTACTCTTTTTTTCGAAAATTATTTTAATTAAAAATAATAAACTATTTTTTTTTTAAACTTATTTTATGTGTTGCCGTTTGGTAGGGCGTAGGGAATCCGTATCCCTTTCTAGGCTTAGAGCAAAGCTGTTCTATTGAACATGGAACACTCCATTCCGATGTTTGTTTAAGATGGTATAAATACTTATATTTAAAGCTGTAAGCAAAATCTACTTGCTGTTAGTTTGCGAAAATATTTCAGACCTCCCATTGCAAATTTTCTTCTACATGAATATTTTACAGGAATCAAACATGAATGAGGATTTCTTTTGAAGAAGTGACTTCAGTATATGAGGGAAAAATAAACAGTTAGCTCGCTGGAGAAATCCATGAAGCGCTGACGGATTTTAACTTTTTAGATAAATATTTTCCTGCTACCGAGTAAAAGTTTAATCACTTAAATAAACTTCCATTTCGTCTGCGGACAAACACGTTATTTTTACTTTCCGTCTTTTTGATCCAACTTTTTTTTGTTGTTGTTATCGTGAAAATATATACTTTTAGGAGAATGGATGTCTGTTTGGTAGATACTGAGTTTATAGAAATAAGAAATATTTCTGGCTGGATGAATTCCGTTGCTGATTCTAATACAATTCTCGGAGATGACAGTATCCAAAAGTAAAAAAAGTGTTGATATATCTCTTGGTTAAAATAACGATAGAATTGTTTTAAAATTTAACAGAGATACCCGTGAGAAATTATGGATGTCTGCGGATTGAAAATATATGTTTACAATATTTGATTATTTTGTTACAAACTTTTACTAATTACTTTTTTTAGTTTTTTTAAACTTACTACTGTGTCCAAAAAAGTAAGACCCATTTTCAATTTGAAATTCCCTGAAGCTTATGGAATTAAAATTTTTTTTTT
Organism: Caerostris extrusa; assembly: GCA_021605095.1. NCBI lineage: Eukaryota > Metazoa > Arthropoda > Arachnida > Araneae > Araneidae > Caerostris > Caerostris extrusa. Next base: position 170,367 of record BPLR01008160.1, on the reverse strand, counting down.
TCTCTTTTTAGGTTGCTGGCACTGTGTGAAATTGGACGTCAAAATATTCATCAGTACTTGAGTTACACTCTGATTTGTGAGACGATTTGAAATGACTCAATTCATTCAATTTCGTTTGCAAAAAAACGTACAGAATGTTGCAGAAGGCATTCGTTGAGCATTCCTATATCGGAAAGAAATGTTTACAAGTGGCATAAACAGCTTAAAGACGGCAGAGAAGGCGTTGAAGATGAAAAGCGCTCTGACCGTCGAAGTTCACGTCCGAAAAATGATGTTTGCGGATTAAAATATATTTATAATATTTGATGCTCTTGCTAGAAATTTTTACTAGTTGTTTTTTTAGTTATTTTTAAACTCATACACAAAAAAATATTTGGATTTAGGGCCTGGTGGCGAGGGGCTGGAGCTCGGTAACACATGTTTCGGGTGCGAGTCCCGGCTGTGCCATCGATGTTTGAATGGTTCGGAATTCACTTTAAACAGTAGATCCCGGTCTCATAGGAACGCAAAGCCTTATGGGGGTAGTGTTACTCGTGTCCGTAGCCTGTCTTCAAACTACATGTGCCCCTTTTGTGCAGGCATTGCTTATGGCATAATGATTAACAGTCTCTTTATTGCCAGCTGCATTAGAACCATATAAAAAGTAAATAAATAAATAAAAATATGTAAAAAGTACATCAACTATCGTACTTTATAAAACTGAAGCCTGCTGTTTTGGACTACACACAATTGCTCTTTTTTTTTTTTTTTTTTTTTTTTTTGTAAAATCAATTTCTAAATTCAAATATTCGGCTACTTTTTTCTCTGTGTTTCTGTAATTCATTAGAAGCCATTCTGAAGTCAAAGCTCACTTTCTGCGATTACACTATTTGAGTATATTTCTACTTTTTTTTTTTTGTCAAAAATATTTTAAGTACAAATATTAAACTACTTTTTTTTTAGTGAATCCGTATCGTTTTCTCTGCTCTGAGAAGCTTAGAGCAACGCTGTTCTACAGTGGAACACTCTATTCCGATGTTTGTTTAAGATGGTATAAATAATTATATTTAAAGCCTTAAGCCAAACCCACTTGTGTTAGTTTGCGAAAACCCTTCAGACCTCACATTGCAAAGTTTCCTCCCCATGAATATTTTACAGGAATCAAATATGAATGAGGATTTCTTTCAAGAAGATAGCTGAGTATATGAGGGAAGAATAAACAGTTAGCTGTAAAAATCCATGAAGCTCTGACGGATTTGAACTTTTTAGATAAATATTTTTCCTGCTTCGAGTAAAAAGTTTAATCACTTAAATAAACCTCCATTTCGTTTGCGAATAAACATGTTATTTTTACTTTCCGACTTTCTGAGGCACTTTTTTTTTTTGTTATTATCGTGAAAATATATACTTTCCGAAGATTGGACGTCTGTTTGTTGGAACGGAGTTATAGGAAAAAAAGAAATATGTATTTACTAGATGAATTCGGTTGATGATTTCTAATACAATTCTCGGCCATGACAGCACCCAAAAGTGAAATAGTGTTGATATAGCTTTCGGTTAAAGAAATGATAGAATTGTTTTAAAATTTCTGATATAACAGAAATATCCGTCAGAAATTATTGATGTCTGCGGATTAAAAATATATATTTATTATATTGGATTCTCTTGTTAAAAGGTTTTACTAATTGCTTAAAAAAAAAAATTTTTTTAACTATATTTTAATTTTCAATTTAAAATTCCCGGGGCTTATGGAGTTTCATTTTTTTCCTTTTTATGTTTCTGGCACTGTCTTTGACATATGTGAGAAATTTGACGTCAAAATATTCAGTAGTGTTGGAATTACGCTTGACTTTGTGAGACGCTGAAACTGATTCCGGCGATTTTTGAAATGCCTGAATTCATTGAGCAAAGAACTTGCATTCCATTTTGTTTGCGGAAACGTATAGAATGTTGCAGAAGGCATTCAGTGAGCATTCCTCTATCGGTAAGAAATGTTTACAAGTGGTATAAACAGTTCAAAGAATGCTGAGAACGCGTTGAAGAGGAAGAGCCCTCTGGTCGACCCTCCACCTTAACCGACGAAGCTCACGTCCAAAAAATTAAGATTGGGTGCTTGCAAACCGTCGATTTACAATTAGATACCTAACTGATGTTGTTGGAATTTTAAAAGGATCGGTCAGTTCCATTTGGGCCTCAAACGCATCAAATCTCGGAATCGGAAACACTGAATGCGCAAGCTCACACTGCATTGATCCTTCGTGACTTTTTCTGCAAAAATGAAACCCATATCGTTCCGCTACCACTGTATTCCCTCAACTCCAAAGACCACCCGGGGACACCATTTTGAGTGGATTGAAACGATTCAACGTGAATCGCTTTGAAAGGCCATCTCTGTTGATGAAAGAAATGTTTGGCATGCGTTGAGGATTATAAAAAAAAAACGTTGGCATGAGCGCGTTGTGTCCGGAGGGGAGTACTTTGAAGGCGAGGACTTAAATTTAGAAGAATAAATAAAGAGTTTTTGAAAAAAATTGGTCTTACTTTTGAGGCACAGTGGTATATTTGACGTTATGCGTTTTTAATCTTTTAATAATTTTTATCCGGCATTGATCGATTATATATGTGTGTCGATGTTAGGGCATTGAAATTGTGGATTCGTATTGAATCAATCAAAGAATTGAAATGAAAACATTCTCTTTCACCGATTCAAACAGAACTATAATTCCGCTCTTTAAGAGAAAAGCCGACCTATCTCACTGATCCCGCAAAGTCACATACCCCATTATTTAAGACTTATTTGCTGAGAAAGGGGAAATGCTTGGCTCTATATTCCTAGAAGAAAATGCCGCCTCTTGCAATTTTTTGGCTAGACACGAAGTGAAAGAATATTAACTTAAGGAAAAGAAATATTTTAACATTAAGTAGGGTAGTTTATAAGTTGCATTAGCATACAATACATACAAACATTCAAATACTCCAACAAGAAAACAACAAATAAATGTACATCAAAAGTTTTTATTCAATTTTTGTATATTTTTACATGTTTTTTTGGCAAAAAAATTATAGTATAGTTATGTTGTTTAATAAGTAGTAAAATTATGTTGTATTTGAATTGTTTATATTTATGTTTATTTTATATATTTTATGTTTTGTTTGTGTTTATTGTTGGCCTTAAGGCAAGCGCTGCACCGACGTGACTCACTTAGCACTACCCAGGAGGTGCGTGCAGCTCGAAGATAAGCTACGGAAACGGAATAACACTATGCCGTAACGTTCAACGATCCTGTTAGACAGGGAAATACGATTTGAAGTGAATTCCAAACCACTCTAAACATCCACGTCCCCGCCAGGACTCTTACTCGAAACCTGTGGTTCCGAGAGCCAGAGCACTAACCACTCGACGACCAGGCCCTAAATCCAATGGGCTTTAAAAAAAAAACAAAATAAAAGCGATTAGTAAAACGCTTCTATGAAGAGAATCGAATGTTATAAATATATTTTTAATACGCAGACATCCATAATTTGTTATAGGTATTTGTTGTACCAGAAATTAAAAAAAATCCATCCCTTCCTTAACCAAAAGATATGTCAACACTATTTCACTTTTTGGATGCTGTCATGGCTGAGAATTGTATTAGAATCAGCAACTGAATTTTTCAAGTAAAGAAATATTTCTTTTTTCCCCATAACTTAGTACCCAACCAAACAGACGTCCATTCTTCGAAAAGTATATATTTTCAAAGATAACAAAAAGAAGTGCCTCAAAAAGTCGGAAAGTAAAAATAAAGTGTTTGTCCTCAAACGGAACGGAGGTTTATTTAAGTGATTAAACTTTTTACTCGCAGCTAGAAAATATTTATCTAAAAAGTTAAAATCCGTCAGCGATTCGTGGATTTCTCCAGCTAGCTAACTTTTATTTTCCCCCAGCTGAGCTAACTGTTTAAAAGAAATCCCATTCATATTTGATTCTGTAAACTTACCGAAAGAAATCCTCATTCATATTTGATTCCTGTAAAATATTCATGTCGAAGAAACTTTGCAATGGGAGGTCTGAAGGGTTTTCACAAACTAACACAAATAGATTTGGCTCAGGGCTTTAAATATAATTATTTATACCATCTTAAATAAACATCCGAATGGAGTGTTCAGGGTGCAGAACAGCGTTGCTCTATGCTTAGATAGCGATACGGATTCCCTAAGCCCTACCAAAATGGAAACACAGAAAATAAGAAGGAAAACAAAGTAGTTTATTGTTTGTGCTTAAAATAATTTTTTGTCAAAAAAAAATAAAAAAATACTCAAATATTGTAGTAATTACAGAAAGTGAGCATTCCCTTTATAATGGGCCCCAAAGAATTAACACAGAGAAAAAAAGTAATTGACAGCTTTTAGAAAAAAAAAAAAAACAAAAATGAGGAATTGTGTGTAAATATTATCAAATTAGGAGGCTTCAGTTTTATAAAGTATCATATTTGACTTATTTTTTACATAATATTTATTTTATTTTTTTACTTTTTATTTATTTATTTTTATCTTTGATTGTGTACCCAGATCCTTTTGATCCTTGACCGATCCTTTTGAAATTCCAACATCCTCATCAAGGTCTCTAATTGTAAATCTACGGTTTGCAAGAACCAAATCTTTCATTTTTTGGATGCGAGCTTCGTCGGTTGAGGTGGGGAGTCGACCAGAGGGCTCTTCGTCTTCAACGCGTTCTCTGCCTCCTTTGAACTGTTTATACCACTTGTAAACATTCCTTTACGATATAGCAATGCTTACCGAATGCCTTCTGCAACGTTCTCTTTGCTCAATTAATTCAGACATTTCAAAAATCGCCGGAATTAGTAGTAGCTTCTCACAAAAACCACTAATGAAGATTTAGATGTCTAATTGCACACAGATATCAAGGACAGTGGCAGCAACCTAAAAAAGGAAAGAAAATTAAAAATCCGTAAACCACGGGAATGGTTAATTGAAAGTTTCTCTTACTTTTTAGACACAGTAAAAAAAACTTTTAAAAAGCAATTAGTAAAAGTTTCTAACAAAAGAATCGAATATTATAAATATATTTTTTTTTTAATACGCAGACATCCATAATTTCTTACAGACATCTATATTTCTGTTATATCGGAAATTTTAAAACAATTCTATCCTTTCTTTAATCGAAAGATATATCAACACTATTTCAGTTTTTGGATGCTATCATGCTTGAGAATTGTATTAGAATCAGCAACCGAATTCTTCCTGTCAGAAATAATTCCTTCTAAGAACAAAGAAATTTGGAATAATTGGTTGCAGTTTGCATATTCAATTTCTTGAAATTCTGACATGATTTAAAAGCAAAATATTACTTTTTGAAAGCTAACAGTCGTAAGAAAATTAAAATAATTCATATATAAAATTTTAAAAGTCAGAAGCGTGGGTTCGAACCTGCACTCCGCTCGGTAGAACCAGTGCTCACATTAGGCGCCTTAGACTTCTCGGCCATGCTGACTTCGTGACAGTAGCTTTTTAGTAGTTATTTATTGTATTCAGCTCCAGTCGGAAGCTATCTCAAGGTAGCTATAGAGGAATATTGCTTTTAAGAAAAAAGAAATTTGGAATAATTGCTTGCAGTTTGCATGGTCAATTTCCTGAAATTCTGACATGAATTAAAAACAATATATTACTTTTCGAAAGCTCACAATAGGAAGAAAATTAAAATAATTCATATATAAAATTTTAAAAGTTAGAAGCTTGAGTTCTCTGTTGAGAGAACCAGTGCTCTCATTAGGCGCCTTAGACCTCTAGACCATAAAGACTTCTGAACGCTGATGTTGCAGAACTTATTTATAGTATTTAGCTCCAGTCGGGAGCCATCTCAAAATCACTGCAAACATCCATGGCACGGCCGGAACTCAAACATGTGGTATCGAGCACCAGAGCGCTAGCCACTCAGCCATTCATCTAATACCATAAACCTAATGATATTACTATCACCAAAAGTCAAAAACGTATCTATCTTTTAAAACTGACACGAATCTTTGGGGAAATATTTGTTCAAAGTCTCTTGATGCAGACAAACCGATTGCCACAACTGCAGAAACGCCAGATCCCAGTCAATTCCAACGCCATGAGGGCGTTATGGATGACTTGTCAGAATGAACTCTTCCATGTAGACTGACGGGCGGTTAGGGAGAGGTTGTGGGTTTCCCTCCCCTCTCTTTCCCTAAGAGGGAAAAGTTTTGAAGAATTAGGGATTTCAACCCACTGAACACCTTTTCGAGAGACGTATCGTATCGTTCTCTATATCGTCATCGATTCATCTTTCGTCAGACCTTCTGCGGAAGATTTATGAGTGTTGCTGGAATGGGAACTCCTTCTGTGGAAAGTTCTTCGATTATGAAACGCATTGTTCTCGACTGTGAGTTAATAATTGCCTAATAAAGTAAATTTTTTTTTGTTATAGATAATGGGCCGCAAATTAAATTCTTTTTAACGTCTACTTGCAATAAATGGATTCTTGAATGTAGAAAAAATGTATAAACATTTGAAAATTCTTTTACTGTCTTTTAAATTCGTCTCTATATACCTCTGTTAATAAATTGATTTTTTAAAATACATATAAATGCAACAAACATATCTATTTTTGTTATATATAAATGAAACTCTTTGTGTAAAAAGTTCTTCGATTATGAAACGCATTGTTCTGAATGTTAGTTAATAACTGACTAATTAAGTAATTTTCATTTGTTATAAATATTACTGTGCCCCAAAAATAAGACCAATTATTGTTTTTTTTTTCAAAAACTCTGGACTTGATTGACTTGAAGTCATTAAAATTATCTTAACTCATATAGTGGAAAAACATGGCCGCAGCAGTCAGAAATTGGAGGTATTTTTGAAGGAATAGAATCCAGGAGTTTAATTTTAATATATTAAATACAATTTTATATATTTTTTTTAAATTAGTTATAAAATTAAATTTATAAATAAAACATATAATATACTTAGAAAATGTTTTCATTTATTATATAAATATAATTTTACACATATTTAGTAATAAAATTTTATTTTTATATTCATAATATTAGTAAATATAATTTTAATTTCTTTAAAATTCTAAAATTAATGTTAAAATGAAATGTTAAGGAGACAACCCAATTGTATCATCCTGACGAAATATAGCGGCTGCTTTAGCAGCAAGCCAAGTAATTATTGAGAGACTTTTCTCACGACTGGGGGCGGGGGGGGTATAAAAAGCAATTTTGGAGGAGTAAATTATCTCGCATTTGTGTGCTACATAGGGGAAAACTCTGAGACAGAATAAATATCGATGTCAGGGATGGGCAAACTTTTTTCGGTCGTGGGCCAAAAATCGAAACAAAAAAAAGTTCGGCCGGCCAAGACCAATTTTCCTAAACTTTTAAAAACAATAAACCAGTAATACAATTCGAATATGATAATGAGAGGAATGAAATTGCGATTTCCTTTTTAAAAGTTCCTTATAGTGAGATTCGAAGTGAGATGCACTGATTCTAAGGAATGCTAAATCAGTCAGTCTAATTCTGAAATGATTCTTTCTAAGGTTCATAGTCGAAAGCACTTGTTCACATATATAAGACACGTGACGTACGTGAAAATATGTAATTGTATACGTTTCCTTTTCTGAAATAATGTTATTTCCTCCAAAATCTTGTCGGTACAACATCCAACAAATTTTTGTATAATTAGAATTGATTTTGTGTAATTATGTTTTTGTGTAATTATATTTTTGTGTAATCTTCTAAATATGGATTCTAAACCATTAAAGAACGAAGAAAATTGGCTATGGCTAAATGCTATCGATCGAATATCTTTGTGACTGTTTTAAGTACTTGGTCCATTTTTAAAGAAAATTTAAACACATAACTTATATCATTACTAATTTAAACAGGTGATATTAACTAACTAATTTTAACAGATAGATTGATAGAATATATCAAATAAATTGTTCTTCGTGATTAGGGGTTTAAAGTCACTTAATGTTGTGTTCTTTAGCGGCACTACTCTTTTTTTTTTTTTGCAAATTAAGAATGTCATCTTATTGTTGGTTTCCGCACATCTCCCACCTGTATTGGGTTGCCTGATGGCCAATTGGCTAGCGCTCTGGCTTATGGTACCACAGGCTTCAGATTCAGGTGGCATGGATGTTTGATGGTGGTTCGGAATCCACGTTAAGCTGTAGGTCCCGGTCTATTTAGCTCAAAGTGTGCACAAAATGCCCGTAGAGCGACGAGCCGCACCCACCTGTATTGGAATATTCTTCCCTCGTCATTTTCCTTTCGTTTCTTATTTAGTGTTGGAAAATGACGTAACATGACGTTCAGTCCGTCACGTGACGTGACTGAGTGAAAATTGATTGACGACATAATGGAATGGGGTGATGTTTCCAAGTCCACTTAAACATCTGGCGACACATGGAGCCAACGGCTGTGATTTCATAAAATCCCATGAATCGCGCCAAAGGTATATCCAAACGTCGAAATTATCCAAGTACTCAAATAAAAGTTGCTTCATTCGTCAATCTAATTGCGTTTGTCAATCCTAATCAGTCAGTAGATTTAAAAGATTTAGTTTCACAACAACTCAGTCGAACCAACTAATTAGAAGAAAACAAATTTATATTAGAACCGGAAACGTGTCTGCGTGAGAACGAACAACAAGCGGGAAACTTTCCTGGAATTCCGCTGAGCCGTTTATTTTAATAAGCAACTATTCGCCACTTGGCTACTTGACAACCGAACGCATAAATTACGTCGCCAATTTACTAATGCACCCATAAATATAAATTAACACGAAGTTCGTTGTAGAGTCGATGAAGTTGAAGGAATTCATTTCGATGAAAAAAAATACATGATATTTTTTTATTAATTTAAATTTCTCGTTAAAAGTGGGTTTGGGTTCAGATTTATAAATCATCTTAGTTGACGTGCTAAAATTAATCGTTGTTTTTTAAGGCATCGTTGAAAATATAAATTTATAGCTACAAAGTTCTTGAGTGCTTTTATCTAAGAATTAAAAAAAAATCTAAAAACTGATAGAAGAGAAGAGATGTTTTTTAATTATTAAAATATTAAAAAATATTCCACCAGTGTAGAATGCACGCTTTTGCACAATAATTCATAAAGGATAAACCTCTTCTATTTGAAGAACAGGAACAAAATTTTTAATTTTCATTCACTAAAGAAGCAAAATGGAAAATGGAAAAAATATTTGTTTTGACTTGTGTTATAACGTTTACGAAAACCCAATGTGATATGGAAAAAAATGATTACTTTTCGATGCAGAAATTTTTTATAGCAATGCTATATAAAAGACATTGCAATTTTCGACACATGAAATAATTTTTTTCTAATGCAGCTGGAAAACACTTAGAAAGTTGTCTTTTGTGCCTTAAGTCAAGCGCCGCACCGACGTTACTCACTTAGGAGGCGCATGCAGCTTGAAGATAAGCTACGGACGCGAGTACACTGCCTCACACGTTCTACGATCCTATTAGATCCTATGGTTTAAAGTGGATTCCGAACCAGTACAAAGATTCATGGCACCTCCCTGACTCGAACCCGAAGCCTATGGTATCAAGCGCAAGAACGCTAGCCACTCGGCCATCAGGCTGATGGGCTTTAGTTGCCAAAAATCTCAAATTTTGCAAATGAAAATCTTGAGGAACTTTATTTTTCTACAATCAAAATTGATTGTCCACATATTGGAATGCGATGGCGACATTTGGCGACACATGGCGCCAACGTCAGAAATTTCATAGAACCTCATAAATCGCGCCAAGAGATGAATCCTAACGTCGAAGTTATCCAACTACTGAAATAAAATTTGGCTTCATTCGTCAATCTGACCATGTTTGTCATTCCTAATCCAGTAAACAACAGATTTAAAAGTTTTAGTTCAACAACAGCCCAGGCAAGTAATTAATTAGAAGGAAACAAATTTATGTTAAAACCGGAAACGTGCCTGCGCCAACGAACAACAGCCGAGAAACTTTCCTGAAAACTCCCGCGGAGCCATTCATTTTAATAAGCAACTATTCGCCACTTGGCTACTTGGCAACCGAGGTGCATAAATTACGTCGCCAATTTGCGATGCACCCATAAATATAAATTAACACGAAGTTTCTGTGTAGAGTCGATGAAGATGAAAGAAATCATTTTGATAAAAAAAAAATGTATGAGATTTTTTTTTTATTTATTAATTTAAATTTCCCGTTAAAAATGGGTTTGCGTCCAGATTTATAAATCACTTTAGTTGACGTGCTAAAATTAATCGATGTTTTTTAGGGCATCGTTAAAAATAGAAATTTATGGCTGCAAAGTTCTTGAATGTTTCTATCTAAGAATTAAAAACTCCAAAAATTTATAGAAAAGAAAAGGGTTTTTTAAAAATTTAAATATTAAAAATGTTCCATCAGTACAGAATGCTCACTTTCGTTAACTCAAAAAGGATAAATCTTTTCCACTTGAATAAAATGAACAAAATTTTTTTTTGTACTAATTAAAGGAGCAGAATTGAAAATGGAAAAAATATTTGTTTTGACTCGAGTTGCAACATTTACGAAAACCCAATGTGATACGGGTAAAAAAGTGATTACTTTTCGATGTAGAAATATTTTTTAATGCAATGCTATATAAAGGACATTACATTTTCGACAGTTAAATTAATAGCTGCAGAAAATTTGATTTTTGCAGCTATTCTATTCTATTTTAGCATCTGTGAGAATAACTCAAAAGTTTTTGATCTAATGCAGCTGGCAAACACTCAGACTATTATCTTGGATACTTAAGGCAAGCGCTGCAGCGATGTTACTCACTTAGCACGTGCGTGCAGCTTGAAGATAAGCTACGGACGCCGAGTAACACCACCCACGCAACGATCTACGAACATGTTAGACCAAGAATTAAGGTTTAAAGGGTATTCCGACCCACTACAATCATCACTGGCACCGCCGAGATCGAACCTGAAACCTGCGGCATCGAGCGCCAGACTCATCAGACCTCATGGACTTTACTTGCTAAAAATCACACATATTTGCAAGTGAAATTCTTGAAGAACTTTATTTCTCTACAATCAAAACTGATTGTCGACATAATGAAATGGGCTGATGTTTTCATGTCCTCTTGGCGGAAACATGTGGGACACATGGCGACAACTGCAGAAATTTCATAAAACCCCAGAAATCGAGCCAAAGGTGTATTCAAACGTCGAATTTACTGAAATAAAAGTTGGCTTCACTCGTCAATCTAATCATATATGTCAATCCTAATCCGATAAGCAGCAGATTTAAAAGCAACTAATTAGAAAAAAACAAATTCATATTAAAACTGGAAACGTGCCTGCGACGATGAACAACAGCCGAGAAACTTTCCTGGAATTTCCGCGGAGCCATTTATTTTAATAAGCAACTATTCGCCACTTGGCTACTTGGCAACCGAGGCGCATAAATTACGTCGTCAATTTGCCGACGTACCAATAAATATAAATTAACACGAAGTTTCTGTATAGAGTCGATGAAGGTGAAGGAATTTATTTCGACAGAAAAAAATGCAGGAGATTTTTTTTTATTTATTAATTTAAATTTCTCGTTAAAAATGGTTTTGTGCCCAGATTTATAAATCATCTTAACTGACGTGCTAAAATTAATCGATGTTTTTTAGAGCGTCGTTAAAAATATAAATTTATAGCTACAAAGTTTTTGAATGTTTCTATCGGAGAATTAAAAAAAAATTCAAAAATTGATAGAATAGAAGAGAGCTTTTTAAAAATTAAAATATTAAAAATGTTCCATCAGTATAAAATGCACACTTTTGTTAATTCATAAAGGACAAACCTTTTCCACTTGAATAAAATGAATAAAATTTTTATTTCGCACTAATAAAAGGAGCAAAGTTGAAAATGTGAAAATATTTGTTTTGACTCGAGTTATAACATTTACGAAAATCTAGTGTGAAATGGAAAAAAAAGATTACTTTTCGATGCAGAAAATGTTTTAAAGCAATGCTATACAAAGGACACTACATTTTCGACACATGTTAAATAATTGCTTCATAAAATTTGATTTTTCCTGGTATTTGTAAGAATAACTCAAAAGTAAAGGGAAAACAAAGTTTACAAAATAGTTTAAAAGTTAAAGATTCATGAAAAATAATCTGAATTAAAAAAATTTGAAAAATGTATCACAAAAAATAGGAAAAAATATGTTCATGGGATGTTGCTTTATCACAACGCCATTTATTTGCTTTTCATTGAAAAAAATAAAAAATGAATGTCGAAATGAAAAGTAAATAAAAGTTAAATGAATAAATACATAAAAATCTCCAATACTCTGAAGAAACCATTTAGATGATTTTTAGACGGCTGAATGCGGATAAGGAATCCATCAGCATTTAAAAGAATAATGTTTTTATATTTCAATATTATTCGTCTTATGCGAGTTAATTTTCTTAAAAGAAAACAAACCTTTTTGGAAATGTCTTTGAATGGAATTTATATTATACATTTTAATGTGATCCAAGTATAAAATTTTAAAAGGAGGAAAACTTTGACGACTTCATATGATAAACTTATATCTAATAATTTTGCTAAATAAGAATTTAAGTAATACATTTATAGTGTTGATAATTCATTTCTGACTTACATTACATGGAAACTCTCGCTTATTACATTTAGCCAACGAGATTTGATATAAAATAAAATCTTTAAAATGTGTGTTTTTTTCAGAACTGTTGTCATTAGACACTAATTTTGAAGATTTTTGTAACAGGCGCCGATTAGCTATCGCCATTTGAAAAGGTTATGTATTTTTGTAACTGGCAATACGGCATGTATATTTATCTATGTGTAATGACTTTTTATTTAGATATTAGTAGTCTATTTGTTATGCAATCCACAATACTTTCATTCAACTATTTTCACCCAAAAAAAAACTAAAAAATGTCTCGTCAAGTATCGGGAAAACGAAAAGTGCCGCTGCTTAATAGTCAGCGAAAAGGAAAAAATCGACTCATCACTCATTTATGACGTCAAGATTAATTAGCGGACATTTTTTTCCCTGTGCTTCATTTTCCCTTCTGCCTAAACTTAGCAACGACTTACAAAAAAAAAAAAAAAAAAAAAAAAAAAAAAAAAAAGACGACGATCTGCAAGCTTTCAGGTTGTAAAATGATTAAATTCACAGGCCTCAAAAAGATTTTCTTACCAATTAGCACCAATAGGAAGAATTAGTGAGCAAAACGATTGGAAAAACGCAAGGTAAAGAAAATTAAAACGTCAACGAAAACGAAAACTGGTATTTTTCCTGTAGCAGTAATTAGAAAAAAGAGAATGGTATTCCTTTTGAACATTCCAAAGCGGCAGTTTCGATTTTAGTTTCATTTTTTCTTCTCTCTGTTGACGAGTTGATGGAATGAGCGCTTTGTTATCAAAAATCGGTTCTCCGCTTGCATCAATATCGTGCAGTTTGCTTCTCAGCTCTCTCTCTAATTAGTTCTTGATGGGTACTTGCGGAATTGACTTTTTTTTTTGCTTTAAATGACTCCCAAATGCCCTGGATTAGAGTGGAAAAAAATTGTGAAGTCATAATGAATCTCTGGCATTTATAGATTTTCAGAAACCACTAAAATTGATTCTTAACATCATCTACTATGCTCATAGCGAAACGTTTTAAATAATGTTGGGACACTGTGAGGGGGAAAGCCCATCCACCACGGCAAGGTCATACCAAAATGGATGGGAAAAATCAGTGGAATATCTTTTTGATGCCTTACCGTTGCCCCCTTCTTCCAGTATCTTCAGTTCAAATTTAAACTCATTGTGACAAGTGGTTATTTTTTTTTACAGCAATTTGAATATGGGACTTTGATTATATTCAACCTGTACTTATCGTAAATTTGGAAGAATAAATAAAGAGTTTTTTATAAAAAAATAATTGGCCTTATTTTTTGGGCACAGTAGTATTCGAATTCGCACTAAAAACTCAATTATTTTTGAACTCTCAGAATGGTCCAAAAATAGCCGATCTCCCTGCCGGAACTTTTTGGGATCCGGCATTAAACGGGATTTTCCCAACAACGGACGGATTTAGGAGCTTCAGGTCTCCCGGCGCGTCCGGGGACATTAGCGGGGTTCATTTGCAATGCAAATCGACCCCCTCCACCCCCCTCCCTCTCACTCACGTCGGGAACACGAGGCTTGTTCGAACATTCTAAAGGAACTTCAATACAAACTGAACATTACTAAAAACCCACTTTTTCCTTTTTTAAATAAGACAAAAAAGATTTGCCTTTGATTTATTTTTTTTTTTATGTAGAAAATCTGTTTCAGTGATGAAAATTGATAAAATTTTTCACGAGGTTTTTACGTGCTTTTGATTAATGAGCGATAGGATTTCATTTTATTGCGTCAACCACATTAAAGAAGATGACACTCAACCCTTAGAACTTCTTCATTAGGTATTCCGTTTTTGCTAAGCCCCAATTACGTGTGACATCGTGTTTCTTAAAAGACGGCTAATGGGTGTCGAGTTTTTTTCTGAGGAAGATGTTGCAAATTAGTACCATTAATTACTTTTTAATGGATGTTTTGAATACATTTTAATAAGATGGGCCGGTTTTTTTCAATTCCTTCTATTAGCTCACACTCTCCCTATATATATCTTGTTCACATTTTGTCAATCGTTCATGAAATGCTTTTTTATTCATCCACTCGAGTTCAAAAACAGTTTTTTTAACTTGAAGTGGATGACACTGGATGTCAATAAAGTTTTTCAAATATTCATTCATTCATTAAACTTGATTATTTAATTTTTAGATTTAAGTTGCATGTATCTACCAATAGATGGCGCCAGATGTAATAGGAAAATTTCAACTTCATTTATAAAGGACTTTTCAGCAATGGAGGAAAAAAAGTAGGGATTGACTTAAAATTTTTTTGTATATTCCTTTTTTGGTAAAGGTCGCTGTGCTGTCTGTTTTATTTACGTGGGCCACGAATGAGGGAGTGACAGTGCCTTCCAGATAGACTTTACGGGCAGCTGTCCCACATTTGCGTGTTGCAGCCGCAAAACCACAATAACTTTAAAAACTATTTAACTGCTAACTACAAACTGAATATTACTTAAAAATTCATTTTTCCTTTTTTAAAAAAGAACGAAAAAAAAAAAAATTTGCTTTCATTTTTTAAATTTTTTTTTTTATAAAATCTGTTTTAAGTGATGAAAATTGATCAAATTTTTCATGAGGTTTAAACATGCTTTTGATTAATGAGCGATTGGATTTCGTTTTATTGCGTCAAGTTATTGCTCGCCACATTAAAGAGGACTTCTTCATTAGGTATTAGGTTAGGTATTAGGTATTTTTGCTATAAGCCCCAATTACTTGTGACACCGTGTTTCTTAAAGACGGCTAATGGAGGTCGAGTTTTTTTTTTTTTTTTTTGAGGAAGATGTTGTAATTAGTTTTCGTTAATTAATTTTTAATGGATGTTTTGGATACATTTTAATATCATGTGCCGGTTTTTTTTCTTCTGATGTCGGAGAATCTTCGTATCCTGGCGAGGGTACAAGTGAATACTTTATATATTTTATTCAATTCCTTCTATTAGCTCACACTCTCCCTCTATATATCTTGTTCAAATTTTCAATCGTTCATAAAATACTTTCTAATCATGCACTCGAGTTCAAATACATTTTTTTTTAAACTTATAATGGATGACACTGGATGGTAATACAGTTTTTTCAAATATTAAATCAGTAATTCAATTTAATTCATTAATTTTAGGTTTTTTTTTAAGATTTAAGTTGTATGTATTTTCCAATAGAGGCCCCGCCAATAAACTTAAAAAAATGGATGAAAATTATTTATAAAGGACTTTCTGCAATAGAATGAAAAAAAAAAAAAAAAAGGAATTGACTTAAATTTTTTTTTTTTATTTTACTTGTTTTTATGATTTTTTTAACTCTTTAGAGTACCATATTTTAATTTTTTGAAACTGTATCTTGTATTTTTACGCTAACCTTAAGCAGCCAACTAAAAGTAGTAAATTGTGTATATGAATTAAGATGAGGAGGTTGAGGGGTAATCGGTACGCCAG
Source organism: Caerostris extrusa (assembly GCA_021605095.1). Lineage (NCBI taxonomy): Eukaryota > Metazoa > Arthropoda > Arachnida > Araneae > Araneidae > Caerostris > Caerostris extrusa. The sequence goes on along the minus strand of BPLR01008160.1, from coordinate 154,272 downwards.
TAGTCATTTGAATTCTCAAGCAGAATTATTTTGAATTCTTGGAACTGTCCAAAAATGGCCGCCCCCCTCTCCCTAACTTTTCTGGATCCGGCATTGAACGGGATTTTCCCGACACCAGACGGATTTAGGAGCTCCAGGTCTCCCGCCGTGTCCGGGGATTCATTTGCAATGCGGGGGCGGGGGTTCATTTGCAATGCAAATCGCCCCCTCCCCAGAACATTCTGAAGGAACTTCAATACAAGCTGAACATTACTTTAAAAATGCACTTTTTCCTTTCTTAAATAGGGACAAGAAAGATTTGCTTTTGATTTCTTTTATTATTCATGAAATCTGTTTAAGTGACGAAAATTGATAAAGTTTTTCCCCAGGTTGAACATGCTTTTGATTAATGAGCGATTAGATTTCGTTTTATTGCGTCAACCACATTAAAGAAGATGACACTCTGCCTCTGAAACGTCTTCATTAGGTATTCTGTTTTTGCAAAGCTTCAATTACGTGTGACACCGTGTTTCTTAAAAGACGGCTAATGGATGTCGAGTTTTTTTTTCTGTGGAAGATGTTGTAATGAGTTCCGTTAATTACTTTTTAATGGATGGTTTGGATACATTTTAATAAGATGAGCCGGGTTTTTATCCCTCTGATATAGAAGAATCTATGTATCTTGACAGGATAAAAGTGACTATTTTATATATTTTATGGTGAAGCGCGCTGTGATTTCTGTTTCCATTATGTGTGCCACGAATGAGGGAGCGACATTGCCTTCCGGAAGGACTTAACTACGGGTAACTGCCCCACATTTGCCTGTTTTATTTATGCGTTAACTGCTATGAATTCGCAGAATAATTAAATTATATCCTGTGAACTCATGAGGCGCGCCCGTCTTGGAGCATATAGTACAACTTGTTCTATGCTTCACTTTAAAAATACCTCATACGCAGTGACAATCCCTAGATAAGCATCCCTAGAAATTTGTGAAATCTGGCACAAAAAGTTGTCAGAGCTTTTGGTTCAACTGACACAATCGTTTTTTTTTTTTTTTTTTTCAAAATTGAAATTGACCCAACACAAAACACGCTCCAACATAATACACGCTAACCTGCAATACCCATTACGATGTGCCAATACCCAAATGGAGATCGATTTGCAAAAGCTAAGTGAAAGAGTGGAGAAATACGTATCGCACTTGTGAAATAAATTTTTTTATAGATTTCAGTTTTTATTTCATTTATATTTGCATATTTTTTTTTATATTACATTTTTTATGTTATATATTTCTTTACAATGTGTATTTAGGGTCATCATTATTATATTATCCATGTTTGCATGTAAGAATAATAGTAAATACAAAGATAATAACTCATTATGTTTCCATTTTCACTCCAAAACAATGTCTACAGAGGGTCTAATTCTAATAGGGGGAGTATATAATTTTATAGGCGACCCGCAGAATGTGATGTATTTCCTAAGTGGGCCGCAAGATCATATGGGTCGGCCAACCCTGCCCTAGGTACTGTAAGATGCTTTATTCCGTCAAAATTGGCATCCAGTTTCTTCGCATCTGAAATCAATGGCAATCAATCAACTAATCAATCAAACAACCATAATAATAATCAATCAATTAATCAATCAACCTTAATAGTAATCAATCAATCAACTAGCATTCAATCAGCGGATCGGTGGCCTTATAGTGTACGAACACAAGACCCACTGATATCCGAAAACAGGCGACAACTGTTGGACACTAGTTCCTTCCACCTAGTATTACGGTATTTAGGAGTAAATTTCAGAAGAACTGTTTACGATTGATTCATTTATCACAATCCTGTTTTAATTCTCGCAATTCGAGCACTTCAGAAGTCTTTTGTGGAAGAAGTCGCACAGAGGAGAGACTCCCTCAGGGACGAGGAAGGGGGGGGTCTCATTTGGCTTTCCGATTGTTCCCCCCTCACCGATGACCTGTTCGAACAACACCTAATTAGCGCGAGTGGATTACGCGGAATTTGCTGTTGCGGCCCCCTTTGCTGAATAATGAATCACAAAACGGATTTCACAGCAGGAATAATTCAATTCGTGTAATCAAATGTAATATGGATGATAGTATTTGGATGAACGGGGAATTGTTTCACACTCTGACCACTGCAATGAGCTCTTTACCCTGTTAATGTAATTAGTATATAATAATCTATAATATCTATATATAATAATATATGATAATCATGTCCACAAAAGAAACCTTTGGCAATGTAGGTCCTCTCCATCATCATTGGCGTAACAGCCCCATTGTGGGCCATGGGATCCATTCAGAACATTTAGGGGGTTCTGCCCAACATTTCAAAGTTACACGCGAAGAAAACACTCAAAAACTACCACCATGCATTTTGACTGCCCATAAGAGAAAGCTTCGCCATTATCTCTCAGAAGAGTGATTTGAACCTCACACCTCCTATTTTCTACATTCCTTATAGAGAAGGTAACCAAGATATGCCCTTTGTGATTATAATACACTACGAATTATACGAGATCACTCTTTTTTTGCTACAAAAATGATGCCTGAGGGTTTTATGCGCTTTTGCAGATTGCAAACAGGAAATTATGGAATTTGTTACAATGTTGTGTGTCATATGTTTTAACATAATTTTAACTTTTTACCGTCCTTTATTGACTCATATTTCGTATTCCTTTTAAACTTATACCCTAACCCCCGCCCGGTCTCTGAAGACAGGAGATGCATCAAAGGAGTGATTGGCTCGTATACAATTAGGCGAAAGGCTGCTTCTAGACACTCGGCGTAAACCCATCAGGGTGATGGCGAATCAGAGTTGTTTGGAGACTTGGGCTGCTACTCCAAAGTGGATTGTCGCTCTGCTGCAGTCTGAATATTGAAACAGGATTGGGATTTGAGAGAAGATTCAATCGCCCGATTGAATGTTCATGTTTCATGAATAATGTTTCATACGTAACAAAAATTTCCTTAGGCAGATATATTTATCAGGATTAACTTCATTTTTTATAAAAATTGGTAGTGATCTATAAATACTTCCACAAGTTCCTCTAAATTGATCACAAATTCTAAAATCTTTAACAGATGCAACAGCTTCAAAAAAAAAAAAAACCCCAGGAAGCATTATTACAGTTATCATGCAATACTTCTTGAATCATAATATCTACGAATACAACCAGTAACTTTATAATGAAAAAAACATTTTCTTTAGAATCAATAATAGCTTTTTTACAAGATGGTTCAGCACACAAAGCTGTATTATCAAGAACATCGTTCACAGCAAGCTTTGAATCACAATCCTAAATAATACAAGAAGGTTCATCATTAAAAAGTTCATTCACCTGCAAAAAGCCCTTTTGAGCAGTTTTTGCTGCTACAGGTTGCCAAACAGTATATGATATTAAATCAACACCAACAGAATTAATTTTGCAATACTTAAAGTCATTACAAGATGCTTTAAATTCAGGCTGTTGTAAAAAACTTAACACACAACCAATCCACGTGTAATTAAGGCCGGCATGGATCCTGAAATATTTCAGCTAGTGCATGTGTAATGCACTATAATAAATAGTACAAAAAGAAAAATACCAGAATGACGTCCTAAGATTATTATAAGAGGAAAGTAAAGAGGTTGATGGCATCTCAAGAAAATTAAACTTCGATGACATTTTTAAGCATAATTATGAACTTAGGGGCTTGATGGCTGAGTGGCTAGCGCTCTCGCACCCGGCACCACAGGTTTTGGGTCCTGGTCCCGGTGGTGCCATGGATGTGTGTAGTGGTTCGGAATCCCTTTAAACTGTAGGTCCCAGTCTAATGTAATCGCAGAGCGTGGTGGGGGTTAGTCTTACTCGCGTCCGCAGCCTATCTTCAAGCTACAAATGCCCCCTTGGTAGTGCTCAATGAGTAATGGCATAAATATTAACTGTCTCTGTATTGCCAGCTGCAATAGAACAACAACATAAATGGTTAAAAATACAGTGGTCAAGGAAATATTATAAACTGAAACCTGACAGTTGACTCAGAGAAAGTGCAGCACAAATACGTTGTTGTCTTTTTTTTGTAGAGAAGAAATCATATAGTAATATAACGAAAATTGTACACATATATACAATGGGTAAAAAAGTATTGGCAATTGCCTTAATTTATTCATATTGACAAATAAATAAAATGTTATGCAATTTTAGCTGTCGTAATTAAATACAAGACATCTTAGTTATATAAAAATAGTAAAAATTTTATTTTAATTTGCATTTTCTACGATTTTTTTTTCAAAAACGAATATTTGCATGTCAAAAAAGTATTGGCAAAGTTTTAACTGCTATGCAAATTTTTATACATTGAAGTCACGTGTTTCGTCTGATAAGGAACTCTACCGGTATAAAGTCTGCAAAACTACTCCAAAAGTGTCTATGCATTATTTTTGCGATTACTGCAGTAAAATGACTTCGAAATCGAAGGAGTTGGACGTTAGTGCTAAAAACAAGATTATTAGGCTCAGAAATGAAGGTTTAACTTATCGTGCTATAGGAGTGTAGTTCAATATAAGTTTATTTACTGTCAGAAGTGTTGTAAAAAGTTCAAGGAAACAGGATCAACGGAAAATAAAACTAGAAGTGGACGACCTCGAATATTTTCTACAAGAGAAGAACGTGTCATTATTAACAAGGTTAAGAAAAACCCTAAAATAAGTGCCCCCAGACAGCTAGAGATGTTGCTTTCACTTCGCAAAAGACTTTCAGTGTACAGACTGTACGGAATGTTTTACACGAGAGAAGTTATTATGGAAGGGCAGCTAGAAAGAAACCATTCATCTCGGAAATAAATAGGAGAAAGAGGTTAGATTTCGCAAAATCCCACGTTGATTTATCTGAAGAGTTTTGGAACACAGTTATTTTTTTTTCCGACGAATCAAAGTTTAACATTTTCGGCAGTGATGGACGACGATATGTGTGGAGGAGGCCAAATACTGAATTGCAAAAGCAACATTTAACTGCTACTGTAAAACATGGTGGAGGCAGCGTCTTAGTTTGGGGCTGTACGGCAGCTAATGGAATTGGCAACCTGCATTTTATTGATGGTATTATAACAGCACGTACATACATTGACATTTTGCGCCATAACTTAAAAATCAGTGCCCAAAATCTTGGCTTGGGAACATCATTCGTTTTTCAACAAGACAATGACCCCAAGCATACAGCGAATCTCAACCTTGAATGGCTGCTCTACAATGCTCCTCGCCAATTAAAAACCCCACCTCAATCGCCTGACATCAATTCAATTGAAAATTTATGGCACCTGCTGGATCTAGAAATCAAGAAACATAAAATTTCAAGTAAAGACGACCTCAAACGTTTATTCTTGCAAGAGTGGCACAAAATTCCCAACAGTACAACAGAGACCTTAGTTTCATCTATGAGAAATAGATTACAAGCTGTTATAGATGCAGAAGGTATGCATACAAAGTACTAAACATATACTGATTTTGTTTTCGCTCATAATTTTGTCAATTTCATAATTTTGCCAATACTTTTTTTATCATGTAAATTTTGGATTTTCTCGTATATTTTGACTAAAAAATATTTGAATGAAAATTTCGTTTTTTTTTTTGTCTTTTCTCCTTCTGTAATCGCTATGTTAAAATAAAATTTGTAAACATATTTTGTTAGCAAATATGATCATTTATAGGCAATTGCCAATACTTTTTTTATCCACTGTATATATATAATTTCTTGTAATATCATTTAAGAAAAATGCTGCTTTCACTGCAATTTAAAAAATAATATTTATTCTTTATATTATGCATTAAAGATGTAAAAGAATTTCAGAAATTGGACATACTTTTTTTAAACCAAAATGAATACTTATAAAAAGTATTAAAAATGTTTGTTTCAGAATTTTCTTAATTTTTTTTTATTAATCGCAATCAATATTATTTTTAATCGTAGCAAAATTCTTGAAATGAAATGAAATCCCTAAAAACAAATTTCTATTATTTAAGTTTGAAGATATTTTAAATGTAATATAAGAGTATTTTTATTCTATTTACATATAACATTTCAATCAGCACAATATCATTTTTGTTACATTTCATTCGAATTAAATATTTAGAATTTCAATTATTATATTTGTATTAGATGACTTGAAAGATTAAGTGAATATGCTACCAAGAAAAATAGTTACGTTTAAAAATTAATTTATTTATTATAATAGCTGCGTTTAAAAGTTAATTAAACTTCATTAATCAATACTTAAAAGTTAATTAATCAATCACTTTTTTTCTTTTTTTTGAATCAAAATTAAAAACATTCAAATATTTTAGCAAATAATCTGTAGGGCCATTTTTATTTTTCGCAAAGGAGTTAATTATCAAATTCCGCATTAACACTAATAAAAAAAAAACTTCCGTTAAGTCGTCGTCTTTCGCAAATGAATTCTCTGATTAAAAACTGAAAAATGGGTTAATTAAATAAAATTTTTATCTCGAGAAAGCAGATCAAAAGCAAATTAGCTTCGCAATGAGGGGGGAATTAGCATTTTCGAATCTTAATTAGTTAATAACATTGCAGGAATTCTCGCCCCACCAGAAAAATTATATTAATTACTGAATTTGAAAAAAGGAGTTTATTTTGCGAAATTTTAACGAAGCGTATTTGGTGCTTTCGATGCAACATGAATGTCTGCTCCGGAACCAATGAATTGTTTCATTTAATAAATGTCTGATTATGAATTAAAGCAGAAATATCTATTTTCAAGTAAACAATGAATGGAATTGTTTAAATTAACAAAATAATGGAATTATTTTGTTAATTTAAGAATGGAATTTATAATTTTTTAACCACAATGCAATCCCACACAAGCATAGTTCAATACTGGTCGGCGGATTGAAAAAATATATATAATTAAATAATAATAAAAAAAAAAAATGATGAAAATAAAGGGTCACAAAAGTAAATAATTTACTTATTAAGTATATTATTCCCTTTTATAAGCATTTATTATTTTATTTATTTTGTTATATTTATTGTTATATTGTAAATTTTTATTATTTTTTCAATCCGTCTTAGGTTTACGGTGTATTAATATATTGCAAGTAAACATTATGAGAGCATTACAAGCATTTTAAGGTAATTTTTTATTTCATTTTTATTTATCCCGTATTTGTATTTTATGTCTCACATGTATTTATAAAGAATAATACTTACTTAACTTATTCTATGTGATTACCGTAAATATTACTTACTTTTATTATTACTTACCTTTATAATTTTTATGTCAATTTTAATACTTTTTCAATTAATTTTATGTCTTCCAGGTGTTAAAATGTCGGGAATATTACATTTGTAACTATTTATTATTTGATTCATTTATTTTGACAACATTCTTTTTTTGTAAGCCTTTATTATTTCAATTTATAGTTCTTTTTTAAATCCCTTTTATGTATCCCGTGTATTATTATATTGTAAAAATATTTCGGGAATATTATTAATATTTTGTGAGCTTTTAATTTTACATGTAGTTTTAAATTTCTCAATTCGTTTTATGTCACAAGTTGATTACTGTAGCTTACTTTGGGTTGGTTACTGTATGGTATATAACATATTTGGAATACTACTTTTGTATAACTTCATTATTTTGTTTATAATATGATTTAAATTTTTTAAATTTTATTTTTTATTATATTTCCAATTCGTCTCATATTTATTATTTCACTGTATACAAAAATTTGAGGAATATACCTTACTTTTGTTAGTCTTTATGATTTTTGTTAATTTTTGTTAATACTTTCTTTCATAGAAAAAAACACTTATTTAATGTACTTAAAATTTACTGAATGGTTGCGAATATTTTTCAATTACAGAGAAGATAATGGAATTTGAATTCTCTTGGTTTAATTTATATAAATAAAAATAATCTTAAACTAAATAATAAAATTACAATTTTAACATTTAATATAATTAAATTGAAAATCTTTCTCATTTAGCAAAGGTGGAGATAATTTTTTTTTTTTTTTTTTTTTTTTTTTTTTTTTTGTATTTCGTAATTGAATTACTCTGATAAGAAAAACGCATTCTAAATAGCAGAAACGACAATATGCAAACACAACGCAAAGTTCCCTCTTGTGTAGATTATTTTTTTTTTGCCGCTTCAATCGATTACAGAGAAGAGAAAAGTATCGTCATCGATATCAGATGCTGCTCTCACTCAACTCTAAAATTTAATTTTGAGGGCGCCATTTTTTTTAACCATCTTATCACAGAATAATCACTTTAATTTCAGGTCTGATAAGACGCCGAAGTGAACTGAACTGACTCAAATATATCCTATTAAAAGATTTCTCTTTGTGCGGTGGCAACAGATATGGACCGAAATGGAATATTTTGGGATGTTCTCTGCTGAGGGGAAATTGGAACGCGTTCTTTATTCAGTGCTCGCTGTGAAATGTTTGTCCTTCTGAAATGAGATTAATCCGAAGTTGAACAACATAAAAGAGACGTCGTGTTTGAAGGGAGAGATTACATTTCAGGAAGAAGAGATTTTGTCAACCAACATTTTGATAATAAAGGGCGTGAAATTTAATGGGGAAATCAGAGGGGGACGGGAGTTCGGAAGTCGGCAGTCGACATAAGACTTCGGTTAAAAAAATTCCGACTCCTTTTAAAATTCTGAGAATTAATGTTAATTAAATGGTAAGGAAACAATTCAACTGTATACTACTGTGTCCTGCCCAAAATGTAAGACCCATTTCAAATTTAAAATTCCCGGCCATTTTGTCTTTTTAGCTTGCTGGCACTGTCCATGACATCTGTGTGTAATTTGACGTTGAAATATTCTTTAGTGAATGAGTTACGCTTGGCTTTGTGAGATGCTGAAACTGATTCCGGCGATATTTGAGAGGTCTGAATGAATTGAGCAAAGAACTTGCATTCAATTTTGTTTGCGGAAACGTATAGAAAGTCGCAGAAGGCATTCGGTGAACATTCTTATATCGAAAAGAAATCTTTAAAATGGGTATAAACAGTTCGTAGAAGGAAGAGAACGCGTTGTAGACGAAGAGCCTTCTGGTCGACAATGGTTATAATAAGAGACCTTGCTGATGATGTAAGAATTTCAATTTCATTCCATTTTGGGCTACAAACGCGTCCTATCTTGATGGGTACCGAAAACACTAAATGCGGCAACTCACATTGCATGGATTCTTCGTGACTTTTTCGCCAAAAAATGAAACCCATATCGTTCCATAACCACCATATTCACTCCGTGCGTCTTCTGTCTATTCCCTAAGTTCAAATGACCCCTTCGGTGACACTGTTTTCAGTCGATTTAAGAGATGCAACGTGAATCGCCGCTCACTTTGAAGGCCATCCCTGCCGAAGACTTTTTAGCATGCACTGAGGATTGGGAAAAAAAGTTGGCATGAGTGCATTGTGTCCGGAGGGGATTACTTTGAAGGCGATGAAATAAATTTGGAGAATAAATAAAGAGTTTTTAAAAAAATAAAATAATTGGTTTTAATATTTGGCCAGAGTAGTATATTTTTGTGCACATAAAAAGATGTATGGAATATGATGTGTGGTTTTCATGATGATTTTAATAACAAGTGATAAAACAATATGTAATTAATGACTTTGTTTATTAATTTAACATTAAGTACTCTTTATTTTCAATACGTTTGCTGAATACTTGTTGAGTTTAGAATAACGAATTGTCATTTGGAACGGATGAGAAGAATGAGAATAAACGTTTGATACGAATAAGAACAATTTAGAGTACCAGAAACAGAAATTTTTTTTTCTACTTCTTGAATATACTACTGTGTCCAAAAAGTAAAACCAGTTCTTCCTTTTTGGGCGCAGTAGTATATATATGTATTAAAAAAGGACATGAACTAAATAAAATTATTCGCCAATTGCATCCGTTGCAATACATTCAAAATAGGGTTGTATTTCACCAAAAAGAAATAAATGAAGGGAATTGATAACTTTATTTGTTATCGCGACCACCGATATACAGAAACGGGATTATCGGAAAAACAACAGCGGCCCACAACAACTTTTGAGCCGATATTCGCACAGCAACAACAGCGGATGAAAAAATGGCGCTGCATCGGACGAGAGCAACAAGAAACCATTAAAATATCTGCTTAACGACGAAGTTGCGAAAGTTGTGCAAAATTTTGAAACCCATCTCTCGCATAAATTACAGAAGGGAAGGAATCGTCGGTGTCTAATTATGAGGGCAGAAAGAGGGTTGAGAACATTTTCACTTTTTTTTTTTTTTCCTTCTTCCTTCTTCTCTGGCGTTAGCGGCAGTCATTAATCTCCAACAAGCACCGCAGAGCCAGCAGTTAGAAGCAGAACTTTTGCAAAAGTGCTCACTTTGCGAAGAGGTGCTTCTGCTTGTTTATGTTCACGCACAACTGGGCGCTCCAAAACAGATCAGGTTTCTTGTGGTAACTGCGCGCTTTTCCAAAGCTTTTAACGCTTGTTATTAGGAATTAAACCTCTTGTGCTTGAAGTTTGCTGATTTTTGTGTTCAACTTGAACTGTGAGATCTTTTGTAAATAAACTGTTCGTGCAAGTACTTTGATTTTTGTTTCAAATGTCTTCTAAGTGATCGATTATGTTTCAGTCATATTTGTTTGTCTGTCTATAGAGTGAAGGCATTTAATGGATATTATATATACGAACGTAAACTGTAAAAATCACTATTAGAAATAAACAACTAGCAGTTTTTTCATTACTGTCATTACTCCCAATAAAATATATACCAGTGGTGATCAACCCAAATGATCTAGCGGGAACTCCACACCATAACTCCACCGGCCGCATATAAAATTATATATCTCCTTATTAGATTTACATTCACTATAGACCTTTTTGGACTGAACAAACTGTATGAAGAATTGGATTATGCGCTGTCGTAGTTGCATTGCACACGATGGGATCTTCTTTTACGGCGACACATAAAATTTGGTTGAAGAAAACCAATATCCTTAATTCAAATATTTTTTTTTGCAGGAAATGTGTGAACCCTTTCTAAATGAAAAGAGTACAAGTCAATGGATTATAGTTATTTTTTTATGTATATAAAAAAAAAACAATATGAAATAAATAAAGTTATTCGTCAATTGTATTCATTGCATTGCATTCAAAATAAGTCGCTTGAAAGCCATCCCTGCCACATTCTTTTAGCATGTATTGAGGATTGGGAAAAAATGTTGGCATGAGTGCATTGTGTCTGGAAGGGATCACTTTGAAAGCGATGAAATAAATTTTGCAAAATTAAAAAAAAATAATAATAATTGGTCTTACTTTTTGGGCACAGTAGTATATATGTAAAAAAAAGTATGCAATAGATGAAGCTATAGCTATTCCTTTGCAATGCATTCAAAATAGGGTTGCATTACACCGAAAAGAAACAATTGAACGGAATTGATAACAAACAAACTGCCGCAGAGAAACAGAAACGGGATTATCGGAAAAACAGCAACAGCCCAGAATTACTTTTGAACCGATATTCGCACGAACAACAGCGGATGAAAAATGGCGTCTCATCGTAAGAGAGCAACAAGAAACCATTAAAATATCTGCTTAACAACGAGTTGCGAAAGTTGTGCAAAATTGTGAAGCCCATCTCTCGGATAAATTACAGAAAGGAAGGAATCGTCGGTGTCTAATTGCGAGGGCAGAACGAACATTTTCCCTTTTTTCCCTCCTTCCTTCTCTGGCGTCTAGCGGCAGCCATTAATCTCCAACGAGCACCGCAGAGCGAGCGGTTCGAAGCAGAACTTTTTGCAAAAGTGCTCACTTTACGAAGAGGTGCTTCTGCTTGTTTGTGTTCACGCACAACTGGACGCTTCATAACAGATCGGGTTTCTTGTGGTAACTGCATGCTTTTCCCTAGCTTTTAACGCTTGTTATGAGGAATAAAACTCGTGTGCTTGGAGTTTGCTGATTTTTGTTTTCAACTTGAACTGTGGGATCTTTTGTAAATAAACTGCTTATGCGAAGGTTTTGCTTTTCTTTCAAATGTGTACTAAGCAATCGATTATGTATCAGTCATATTTGTTCTTCTATGTAATGTATTATGTATAAGAACGTATGCTGTAAAAAACAATTAGAAATAAACAATTAGCAGTCTCTTCTTTAATGGCATTACACCCTATAAAATATAGACCAACGGTTGCCAACCCAAATGATCTTGCGGGACATTTCGAAATGTACTATAATTCTGAGGGCTGCAGATAAAATTATACACTGAAGTGACAAAAGTCATGGGATACCTCTTAATATCGTGTCGGCCCTCCTTTCGCCCGGCGAAGTGCAGCAACTCGTCGTGGCATGGACTCAACAAGTCGTTGGAAGTCTTCTGCAGGAATATTGAGCCATGCTGTCTCGATAGACGTCCATAATTGTGAAAGCGTTGATGGTGCAGGATTTTGGGCACGAACAGACCTCTCGATGATGTCCCATAAATGCTCGATGGGATTCATGTCGGGCGATCTAGGTGGCCAGATCATTCGATGGAATTGTCCAGAATGTTCTTCAAACCAATCGCGAACAGTTGTGGCCCGGTGACATGGCGCATTGTCATCCATAAAAATGCCATCGTTGTTTGGGTACATGAAGTCCATGAATGGCTGCAAGTGATCTCCAAGTAGCTGAACATAAGCATTTCCAGTCAATGTTCGGTCCAGTCGCACCAGAGGACCAAGTCCATGCCATGAAAAACAGTCCACACCATTACGGAGCCACCACCAGTTTGAACAGTGCCTTGCTGACAGTTTGGGTCCATGGCTTCGTGGGGTCTGCTCCACACTCGAACCCTACCATCAGCTCTTACCAACTGAAATCGTCATCGGACCAGGCCACGGTTTTCCATTCATCTAGGGACCAACCGATATGCTCACGTGCCCATGAGAGTCACTGCAAGCGATGTCGTTCTGTCAGTAAAGGCACTCGAGTCGGTCTTCTGCTGGAATAGCCCAAGAAATCCAAATTTCTCCGCACAGTTCTAACAGACAAGTCTCTTGTACGTCCCACATTGATTTCTGCGGTTATTTGACGCAGTGTTGCTTGTCTGTTAGAATTTACGACTCTTTGCAGACGTCGCCGGTCTCGGTCGTTAAGTGCAGGCGGTCGACCACTGCACTGTCCATGGTGGGATGTTATGCCTGAAGTTTCATACTCTCGGCACACTCTTGACACAGTGGATCTGGGAATGCTGAATTCCCTAACGATTTCCGAAATGGCATGACCCATGCGTCTGGCTCCAACTAACATTCCGCGTTCAAAGTCTGTTAATTCCCGTTGTGCGGTCATCATCACGTCAAAACCTCTTCACATGAATAACTTGAACAGAAATGAAAGCTCTGCGAAAGCACAGCGCATTTATACCTGTTCTACGCGATGCTACTGCCATCTGAAAATTTGCATATTGCTATCCCATGACTTTTGTCACTTCAATGTATAAGTGTGAAACTGTGTGATCTTTTGTAAAATATACTGCTTGTGCGAGGGTTTTGATTTTTGTTTCAAAGATATATTAAGCGATATCGATTATGTTTCAGTCATATTTGTTTTTCTGTCTATGGAGTGAAGGCATTTGATGAATTTTATGTGTAAGAACGTATGCTGTAAAAAAAACCCAAATTAGAAATAAATAACTAGCAGTCTTTTTCATTGCTGTCATTACTCCCAATAAAATATATACCAAGGGTGGCCAACCCAAAAGATTTTGTGAGCCACTTTGGAAATACATTCTAACTCCGCGGGCTGCATATAACATTACATATCCCTCGATTAGATTTAAATCCACTATAGACATTTTTTGGAGTGAAAAATTTAAACAGTATGAATTATTATTATTGTTTTAGGATGATTTATTTATTTGTTATATGAGTATAGTTAGATGAGTATTATTAATGAGTTATTTATTGTTATTATTATCGTTTAAAGGGAAACATAGTACCTGTGATATTAGATGTTCCAAGATGCATGCGCATTAGGAATTCGCAGATAATATTTTAATTATTATTCTGCGAACTCATCAATGTAAATCCATAAATAAAACTATATTTATGGGTTTACATTGATGAGTTGTCCCCATTGTCCTATATTTGCAAAAATATTATTTAGAAATTCTTATTTCTTAGAGTTGAGTTTAGGTGCTGAAATTATTTTCTTCGTTTAGACTCATCTAGAAGTAGAATTTTTTTACTCATAGATTCATCTAGATACAGAGATTCTTGTTCCATATAGATTCATCTAAAAACAGAAAATCTTATATTTGTGAAGATTTCTCAAAAGGCTTTGTAGAACTATTCTTGAATAGTTTTAGATCACTTATGTTTGTAGAATTCTTTATTTGTCATAGATTATTCCAGAATCATGGAGTTTCTACACTTCCTTGATGCATGGGCTGGTTGTGTTTCTAATGCAGCTGGCACTGTAAAGGTAGCTAGTCTTTATGCCACAAGCAAGGGCTGCATCGTTGTTACTCACTTAGCACTACCTAGGGGACGTGTAGCTTGAAGATAGACTACGGACACGAGTCACACTGTCTCCCCAGCTCTACGATCCTATTAGACCGGGACCTACGGTTTAAAGTGGATTGCGAAACCACTGCAAACATCCATGGCACCGCCGGGACTGGAACCCGAAACCTGTGGTACCCAGCGCCAGAGCGCTAGCCACTCGGCCATCAGGCCCCCTTCACTTTACTTGCTAAAAATCACAAATATTTTCAAATGAAAATCTTGAAGAACTTTATTTCTCTACAATCAAAATTTATTGGCAACATAATGGAATGGAATGGCGACATTTGGCGACATGGCGCCAACTGCAGATATTTCATAGAACCCCATAAATTGCGCCAAAGGTGTATCCAAACGTCGAAATTATCCAACTACTGAAATAAAAGTGACTTTCTTCGTCAATCTGATCGTGTTTGCCAATCCTAATCCGGTCAACAGCAGATTTAAAAGTTTCAGTTCCACAACAGCGCAACTAATTAAAAGGAAACAAATTCATATTAAAACCGGAAACGTGCCTACCGAGAACAAACAACAAGTGCGAAACTTTCCCGAAAACTCTTCTGAGCCATTTATTTTAATAAGCAACTATTCGCCACTTGGCTACTTGGAAACCGAGCGCATAAATTACTTCGCCAATTTGCGATGTACCCATAAATATAAATTAACACGAAGTTTTCGGCGTAGAGTCGATGAAGGTGAGTTAATTCATTCCGATACAAAAAAAGAATTCATGATATTTTTTCTATTTATTAATTTAAATTTCTCGTTAAAAATGGGTTTGTGCCCAGATTTTTAAATCACTTTAGTTGACGTGCTAAAATTAATCGATGTTATTTAGATTGTTTTTCGGGCATCGTTAAAAATATAAATTTGTAGCTACAAAGTTCTTAAATGCTTCTATCTAACCATAAAAAAATCCAAAAATTTATAGAATAGAAAAGATATTTTTAAAAATTAAAATATTAAAAAATGTTCCACTAGTATAGATGCACAATTTTGCACAATAACTCTTAAAAGACAAACCATTTCCCCTTTATTAAAATGAACAAAATTTTTATTTTTTACTCATTGAAGCAGCAAAAATGAAAATGGAAAATTTTTTATTTTGACTCGGGTTGCAACATTTACGAAAACCCAATGTGATATGGGAAAAAAAAAAAACCGATTACTTTTCGTTGCAGAAATTTTTTAAAAACAATGCTATATAAAGGACAGTACATATTTGACATATAAAATGATATCGTAAAATTTGATTTTTGCTGGTATCTATGAGAATAAATCAAAAATAAAAGGGAAAAGAAAGTGTGTAAAATAGTTTTAAAGTTAAAGATTCATGAAAAATAATCTGAAGTAAAATAGAAATTGAAAATATATCCCAAAAAAATAGGAAAAAATATATTCATGTGATGCTGCTTTTTCATTAATGCCATTTATTTACTTTTCATTCTTGTCAAAAGGAAAAGTAAATAAAAGTAACATAAATAAATAAATAAAAATCTCCAATACTCTCAAGAATGTCATTCAGATTATTTTTAAATGGTTGGCGTTTAATGGAACAATATTTTTATCTTTCAGTATTATTCGTCGTCAAATAAGTTAATTTTTCTTATTAGAAAAAACCTTTTTGGAAATTTCTTTTTTAACGGAATTTAGATGAGATATTTTACTGTATAATTTTAAAAACAGGAAAACAATGAGGACGTTTTGTCTAATATCTTTATTTGATATGATTTTAAATAATACATTCGCATATAGTTGAGAATTCATTTCTGACTTGCACAGGGATTTCTTCGTGCCGGGTGTTCATGAAATATGCGAAAAAGAGAATGGATGGAATGCGGAGTTTGCATCAGAAACGGCGAGTGCGAAGTGCTTGGAGGATGTGAGCAGCAGCTTAAGAAAAAACATTTTAACAATTATCCGTTTCAGTCTGAAAATCCTGTTTCTTACCAATTTCTTACCAAACCAGTAAATTATTTAAAAAAGTGTTACATTTACATTAAAAACTTTTGGCATGTTTAATATAATGAACTTTTTTTTTTTCCAATAACGTTGTTACTATTTGATAAAAAGCAGATACTTAAGAGAAAAACAAAGAATTAATTTTTCAGAGTACAGAAAAAAAATTTTGAGTGCACAAGATCAATTCAATGATATTCAATGAAACGGACACTGAAAAATACAACTTAATTTTATTCAAAGATCAATGTTAGTGGCTACTGTTCAAAAGTATTATGTAAAAATATCAAAAAGCTAAATTCAATCAATTGAGAAACCTTAAATCGATTATCGATTTCTTTCTCAGAACTATTGTCATTAGGCACTAATTTTAAAGATTTTTGTAACAGGCGCCGATTGGCTATTGCCATTCAAAAGGTTTGTGTATTTTTATAGCTGGCAATAACATATATATGTACATATAACACATGTACATATGTGACTGTTATATATGTATCTGTAAAATGTGTGTATATCGTAGCGTTTTATTAAGACATTTGTGGCTTATTTGGTATGTAATTCAGAATACTTTCATTGAACTATTTTCAACCAAAGAAGAACTAAAACAAGTAATAAAAAAATTACGTCAATTCCTACTTTCTTTTCACTCTATTGCAGAAAGTCCTTTATAAATAATTTTCATTCATTTTTTTTAGTTTATCTGGCGCCCTCTATTGGTAACTATTATATGCAACTTAAATCTAAAAAAAAAAAAAAAAAAAAAACTAAAATTAATTCATTAAATTTATTTACTGAATTAATATTTGAAAAAAAACTGTATTCACATCCAGTACAAGTTCAGAAAAAATGTATTTGAATTTGAGTGGATGAATAAAAAGTGTTTTTATGGAAGGATTGAAAATGTGAACAAGATATATATAGGGAGAGTGTGAGCTAATAGTAGGAATTGAAAAAGAGACCCCCGAGCATCGAGACAAACGAAAAGCGCCACTGCTTAATAGTCAACGAAAAGGAAAAAAAAATCGACTCATCATTCATTTATGACGTCAAGATTAATTAGCAGAATATTTTTTCTGTGCTTCATTTCCCCTTCAGTCCGAAATTAGCAACGACTTAAAAAAAAAAAAAAAGACTCTCTGCAAGCTTTTAGGTTGTGAAATGATTAAATCCACAGCCCCGAAAGGATTTTCTTACCAATTAGTTACAAATAGGAAGAAATTAGTCAGCCAAAAGATTGGCAAACCTCAAGGACAAAAAAAAAAATTAAACCGTCAACAAAAACAAAAACTGGTATTTTCGTGTAGCAGTAATTAAAAAAATATATGATATTCCTTTTGAACATTCCAAAGCAGCAGTTTCGATTTTATTTTCATTTTTTTCTTCTTCTCTTTTTGACAAGTCGATGGAATGAGCGCTTTGTAATTAAAAATCGGTCATCTGCTGTATCGATATGGTGCAATTTGCTTCGCAGCAATAGATGAAAGGCTCATCTAATTGGTTCTTGATGGACACTTGTGTAATTGATTTTCTTTCTTTTTTTCTTTTTTGATTTAAACGACTACCACATGCCCTGGATTAGCGTGTAAAAATATATTTTGTAAAATCGCAACGTACTACTTGGTCCAAAAGGTAAGACCCATTTTCATATTAAAATTCCTCATGGAATTTTTTTTTTTTCTTTCTAAGGTTGCTGGCTGCTGGTTGAGGTTACACTTGTATTTTTGCTTACGACCCGAAACAAGCTATCAATCTATCGAATATCGTGACATAACAAAGGAGAAGCAATACCGAAAAAGAGCACGCCAAAGTTGCTAATACAGATATAAACATTAAAATAAGTACATGATTACTCTTTTCTTAAAATTTGGCAAAAATTGACAAAAAATATATACTACTGTGTCCAAACAGTAAGACCAGTTTTTAATTTAAAATTCCCGCGGCTTATGGAATTTCAATTTTTTTCTTTTTTAGGTTTCTGGCACTGTCCCTGACAATTGTGGGAAATTTGACATCAAAATATTCATGAGTGTTTGAGTCACGCTTGGTTTTGGAGACGCTCAAACTGATTCCGTTGATTTTTGAAATGTCTGAATTCATTGAGCAACGTACGTGCATTCCATTGTGCTTGCGGGAATGCATATTTTCGTACGAAAACGTATACAATGTTGCAGAAGGCCTTCGGTGAGCATTCCTATATCGGAAAGAAATGTTTGGAAGGCGTATAAACAGTTCAAAGGAGGCAGAGAACGCGTTGAAGACGAAGAGCCCTCGGGTCGACCCTCCACCCCAACCGACGAAGCTCACGTGCAAACAATTAAAGATTGGGTGCTTTCAAGCCGTCGATTTACAATTAGAGACCTTGCTGCTGATGTTGGAATTTCAAAGGATCGGTCCATTCCATTTTGGGCCTCAAACGCATCTATGGGTACCGAAAACACTGAAACACTGCATTGATTCTTCGTGACTTTTTCGCCAAAAATGAAACCAGTATCGTAGCAAAACCATCGTATTCACACCTTCTGGCTATTCCCTAAACACAAAAGAACACTCCGGGCGTACTGTTTACAGTTTGATTGAAGAGATTCAATGTGAATCGGAGCGCACTTTGAAGGAAATTCCTGTCGGTTACTCCTTAACATTCATTGAGGATTGAAAAAAAAGTCAGCATAAGTGCATTGTGTCCGGAGGGGATTACTTTGAAGGTGATGAAGTAAATTTGCAATAATATATAAGAAGTTTTTGAAAAAGGAATAATTGGACTTACTTTTTTATCACAGTAGTATATGTGCTAGTGTATTAGCATGTATTGTGCATTAGTGTGTATTGTGTATTAGTGTGTATTGTGCATTAATGTGTATTGTGTATTAGTGTGTATTGTGCCTTAGTGTGTATTAGTGTGCTTTATTTGATATGTAATTCACAATATCATCATTGAACTATTTTCGCCCTCATATTTTGAAAACATCTTGAACATTTTCGTTCGAAATCAAGAAGAACTAAAAATGGACCTCTAAGCGTCGGGAAAACGAAAAGCGCCGCTTCTTAATAGTCAACAGAAAAGGGGAAAAAAATCGACTCAACACTCATTTATGACGTCAAGATTAATTAGCAGCACATTTTTTTCTGTGCTTCATTTTTTCCTTCTGCCTAAATTAGCAACGACTTACACAAAAAGACTTGCTGCAAGCTTTTAGGTTGTGAAATGATTAAATTCACATCCCCAAAAGGATTTTCTTACCAATTAGCACAAATAGGAAGAATTACTCAGCTAAAAAGATTAGCAAACCGCAAGGGAAAAAAATTAAAACGTCAACAAAAACAAAAAAGTGGAATTTTTCCTGTAGCAGTAATTGAAAAAAAAAAAGAGAATCATATTCCTTTTGAACCTTCCAAAGCGGCAGTTTAGATTTTTTTTCTTTCTTTCTGTTGACGAGTTGATGAAACCGCTTTGTAATTAAAAATCTGTCCTCCGCGTGCATCGATATCGTGCAATTTGCTTCACAGAGAGATGGGAGGCTCCTCTAATTAGTTCTTGATGGGCACTTGACGAATTGATTATTTCTTTTTTACCCCCCAAATACCCTGGATTAGACTGGAAAAAATATATTTCGTAAAATCGCAACGTACTATTGTGTCCAAAAAGGTAAGACCCATTTTAATATTAAAATTCCCCTTATGGAATTCCATTTTTTTCTTTCTAAGGTTGCTGGCTGCTGGTTGAGGTTACACTTGTATTTATACTTACGACCGGAAACAAGCTATCAATCTATCGAATATCGTGACATAACAAGGAGAAGCAAGACCGAAAGAGCACGCCAAAGTTGCTCAAAATCAAGGTCATGTTAACTGTTTTTCTTCGATTAGAGAGGTTGAGGTGCATTATGAATTCCTTCCGCCGAGCCAAAACAGTCAACAATTAATATTATTATTGAGTCGTTTGCGTGAAGTTATTTTGCAAAAAGAGGCCACATTTCTTTAAAGACAACTCTTGGCTTTTGCATCACGATAATGCATCTAGGTTTTTCGTGACGTTTCGCCAAAAATGAAACCCATATCGTACCACAACCACCGTATTCAGTTTTTGAAAAAATAAAAATTGGTCTTACTTTCTGGGCGCAGTACTATGTTGTAAAATCGCAACGTATCTCTGGCATTTCTGGACTTTCAGGAACCACTAAAATTGATTCCAAAGGTCACCTGCTATGCTTACAGCGAAACGTTTTAAATAATGTTTATGGAAATTTTTCAGATGATATTGTTTCAATTTATCAAACATTGACAAATATGAACATTAAAATAAGTACATGATTATTCTTTTCTTAAAATTTGGCAAAAAGTAGCAAAAAAAATATATACTAATTTGTGCAAAAAGTAAGACCCATTTTTTATTTAAAATTTCCGGAGCATATGGAATTTCAATTTTTTTTTCTTTTTGCGGTTGCTGGCACTGTTCTTGACGTCAAAACATTCATTAGTGTTGGAGTTACACTTGGCTTTCTGAGACGTTGAAACTGATTCAGGCGATTTTTTGAAATGTCTGAATTCATAGAGCAAAGAACGTGCATTCAATTTTGTTTGCGGAAATGTATAGAATGTTGCAGAAGGCATTCGGTGAGCATTCCTGTATCGGGAAGAAATGTTTACGAGTGGTACAAACAGTTCAAAAAAGGCAGAGAAAGCGTTGAAGACGAAGATCCATCTGGTTGACCACCAACCTCAACCGGCGAAACTCACGTCTAAAAAAATGAAAGATTTGTAATTGCAAAAAGTCGACATTACTATTGATGTTAAAATTTCAAAATTCCATTTTAAAAGATGTTTTTTGCCTCAAACGGGTCAAATCTTGATTGATACCGAAAACAGTGAATGTACTAGCTCACACTGTATTGATTCTTCGTGACTTTTTCGCTAAAAATGAAACCATTATCGTTCTACAACCACCGTATTCACACCGCGTGTCTTCTGGCTGTTCCCTAAAGTCAAAAGACCAATCCGTGACCCTTTGGGTGAACTGAAGAGATTCAACGTGAATAGCCGACGCGCTTTGAAGGCCATCCCTGCCGATGATATTTTAGCATGCATTGAGAATTAGAAAAAAGGTTGGCACAAGTGCATTGTGTCCAGAGGGGATGACTTTGAAGGCGATGAAATGAATTTGGAAGATGAAATAAAAAGTTTTTAAAAAATAAAAAGTATTGGTCTTACTTTTGGGTACAGTAGTATTCGAATTCGTACTAAAAACGTAATTACATTTGAACTCTCACAAAAAAACTGAATTATTTTTGAATACTCGAATGGCTCCAAAATGGCCGCCTCACTCAAAAAGAACTCTTCGGGATCAGGCATTAAACGGGATTTGCCAACAACAGACGGATTTAAGATCTTCAGGTATTAGCGAGGACATTAGCGGGGACGGAGGGGGCTCATTTGCAATGCAAATCGCCCCCTCAATCAACTCCCTCTCCACCCTCCCGTCGGGACCTTGAGGCTTGTTCGAACATTCTAAAGGAATTTCAACACAAACTGTTATATTACTTAAAAATGCACCTTGTCCTTTTTTAAAAAGGACGTAAAAGATTTGCCTTTGATTTTGTTTTTTTTTCGTTATGAAATGTGTTTAAGTGATGAAAATTGATAAAATTTTCCTCCAGTTTTAACATTGCTTTTGATTAAGGAGCGATTGGATTCCGTTTTATTGCGTCAAGTTATCACTCACCACATTAAAGAGGATTACACCCTGCCTCTGGAATGCCTTCATTAAGTATTCTGTTTTTTCCAAAACTCCAATTATGTGTGACACCGTGTTTCTTAAAGACGGCTAATGCATGTTGAGTTTTGCGGGGTTTTTTTATGAAGATGTTGTAATTAGTTGCGTTAATTACTTTTTAATGGATGTTTTGGATCAATTTTAATAAGATGTGCCGGTTTTTTATCCCTCTGATGTATAAGAATCTACGCATCCTGGCGAGGGTACAAGTGACTATTTTATATATTTTTTTCAATTCCTACTATTAGTTCACACTCTCCTTATATATATCTTGTTCAAATTTTCAGCCGTTCATAAAACACTCTTTACTCATCCACTCGAGTTCAAATGCATTTTTTTATTAAACATGTAGCGGATGACACTGGATATTGATACAGTTTTTTCAAAATATTCATTCATTCATTAAATTTAATTAATTAATTAAATTTTTTTTTAGATTTAAGTTGCATGTATCTACCAATAGATGGCGCCCCATAAAGTTAAAAAATGAATGAAAAATTATTTATAAAGGACTTCCTGCAATAAAAGTGAAAAAAAAAAAAAATTCACTTAATTTTTTTTTGTATTAGTTGTTTTATTATTTTTTAACTTTTTATAGTAGCATATTTTAATTTTTGAAACATTATCTTGCGTTTTTTTTATACTAACCTTAAGCATCCAATTAAAATGGTTAAATTTATCTCTGAATTAAGATGAGGAGGTTAAGGGGTCTATCCTCATGGGTACTCCGTAATCGGTACGGCTACTTGCCATTTGAATTCTCAAACAGAATTATTTTTGAATTCTTGGAATGGCCCAAAAATGGCCGCCTCTCTCTCCCGGAACTTTTCGGGATCCGACATTAAACGGGATTATCCCAACAACAGACGGATTTGGGAGCTTCAGGTGTCCCGCCGAGTCCGGGGACATCAGCGGGGGTTCATTTGCAATGCAAATCGTCCCCCTCCCTCTCCCTCTCGTTCGCGTCGGGACCTCAGGGCTTGTTCGAACATTCTAAAGGAACTTCAATACAAACTGAACATTACTGGCCATGGATGTTAGTAGTGGTTCACAATCCACTTTTAAACCATAGGTCCCGGTCCTAATAGGACCGTAGAGGCGTTGCGGGGGCAGTGTGACTCCTCGTCCGTAGCTTATCTTTAAGCTACACGCACCTCCTGAGTATTGCTGAGTGGGTAACGTCGGTGGAGAGCTTGCCTTAAAGCGTCGAAGACAATCTTCTAAGTGTTTGCCAGCTGCATTAGAACCAAAAAAATATTTTTAGTTAAGAGTTCTGTGCTTTTCTGTTTCATTTGTGTGGGCCACGAATGAGGGGGAGTGACAGTGCTTTCAGGAAAGACTTTTTACGGGTCCCTGCCCCCCACATTTGCGTGTTATAGCCGTAAAAACCACAATGACCGTAAAAACAGTAAAAATTGTAGCAGAGGCAGTCTAACTGTCGATGCGAGATATTTTACAGGCCTTTTCCCAATCGCCATCGATTATTTTTTTTAACATGTGTGAACATGATGTTGTCCTGGTTAGCGGTTCGTGGCGTAATTCAAAAAGTGCAGCAAGATATTCCAAATTTGCAAATTTCATCGGAAGAATGGTAGTTTGGCCCCCTAACTCTTGAAATTATTCATGAATAACGTTAAACCCTCAGGAATTTTCTGAGAATTTTCTTTTGCTTGAAGTGCTTTGTAGTATAGTTTTGAAGCCCTTTCCACGTTTTGGGTTGGTATTTTAAACATTTGTATTTCCAAAGGCTATAAGTACTCGAAGTGCGTTTGTCCCTTCCATCTTCTTTGAATTTTCACATTTATCAATTTTCGCATTTTCCCGTGCCTATTGAGCTGTATAGTATTTTGAGTACTTCATTCTTAGAATTCTTAGAATATGTCAAGAATTTTTAATTTTTTTTTTTTTAAGTAGGATTTGATTTCATCGATGCTGGCAGTGCATTCGAATCGAATTCGAATATACATACTTATTTACGTATATGTAAGGATCAATTTCATTTGCGATCGAGCCATGCATTCCCATGGAAATTCCGTAGCAGACAAAGGGATCATTCCTTGGGAAGTCAGAGGAACGTTTTTGAAACCACACAGAACCCATCAGGCAGACCTCTCCTCGGAGAGAAGTTAATGACAACTGTTGATTCCTTCAAAACAGGTTTCTTGCAGCAGTTTCGGAGGAATTGGTCTTTAAATACTATAGAGACCGTGTTTGAAATTAGAGCAACAATGACAATATATGCAAAAAGTATATAGCAAAAGTAAACAGAAGTATATGCAAAAGTATATATGCAAAAGTAAATAGAAGTAAAAAAAAAACAAAAACAGAATTAAATATATTTTGAAGTATTGTAAATTCTATATACAGGGTGATTATAATTAAAGTCCCACTTTCAAAATGCTGTAAGAAAAGAACTACTCGTCACAATGAGTTCAAATTTGAATTGCAGATACATGAAAGGAAACGGTACGGCATCCAAATAAAGTGCCACCGATTTTTCCATCCCATTGGATATGACCTTGTCGTGTTGGATAGGCTTTCTACTCACAGTGTCACAACTGTTGAATTCATTTTCCGTTCAAAAACCGAAACAATACAGCACATTCAACACTACAGTTGATTGAATGTGTAACTCATGCCAAATACATTGTCATGTCGATTCAAAATATCACTGGCAGCCGAATTCCTTCCTCTAGGTCACTGACAGCGCCATCTATTAATACTCTTTGGAACTTTTTATGCTATAGCATTTCCCCTTCTTCTAGTATCTTCAGTTCAAATTTCAACTTATTGTAACGAGTGGTTCTTTTCTACAGCATTTTGAAATTGGGGCTTTAATTATAATCACCCGCCATTTCTCTCTCTCTCTCCCATATATATATATATATATATAGAGAGAGAGAGAGAGAGGGAGAGAGAGAGAGAGAGAGAGACAGAGAATCTGCAGTTTTAATCAGCAGGCAGTACGTGTGTGATTATTATTAATATATGTGCCCTGACGACTGTATAATTTCCCTACAGTTATCAGTGGATCTGTTCCACTAACAGTCCAGCAATGGGTGGCTATGATGTACAGATAGTTTTCTGCCTTGCGCACAATGTAACACTAGGCCACTCGACATTGCGGGATGCTTTACTCTGTCGCAATTACCATCAAGTTTCCTCGTTTCTGAAATCAATGGAAATCAATCAACTAATCAATCAATCAACCATAACAGTAATCAGTTCCGATTGTACCCCCCTAACCCCACTGATGACTTGTTCGAACAACACACCTTGATAAGCGCGAGGGGATTACGCGGAATTTACTGTTGTGGCCCGAGTTTGCTGAATGATAAATCACAAAACGGAGGAATAATTTAATTCGTGCATCGCAGATTGAAATGCGATGCGATCGTGTTTGGATGAGCGGGAATTGTTTCACACTCTGACCACTGCAACAAGCTCTGTACCCTATTAATATAATTAATATATAATACTCTTCTCCACAAAAACCTTTGCCACTATACTACTCTCCCTAAAGATTTTTTTTTTTCCAAAACTCTTTTTATTTATTCTTCCAAATTCATGTATCTTCATTCATGAAATTTATATTTACCCAGAGGGCTTGAAGATAGGCCACGGACTATCTTTAAACACTAACCCCACAACGATCTACGATCCTATGAGACCGGGACCTACAGTTTAAAGTGGATTCCTATCCATGTATCAAATTTATATTTATATGATGTTCTTCTCTAAATGATGAACACGCAACGTGGAAGAAAATGCACCGTTTTTTATTTTTCATTGCCTTCCGGACACAATGCACTTAGGCCAACGTTTTTCCAATCCTCAATGCATGCTGAAAAGTCATCGGCACGGATGACCTTCAAAGCGCGCAGTGATTCACGTTGAAGCTCTTCGTCTCAAAAGGATGTCCGCGGAGTGATCTTTTGAGTTTAAGGAATAGCCAAAAGTCGCATTTTTGGCGAAAACGTCACGAAGAATCAATGCAGAGCTGGCGCATTTATTGTTTTCGGTACCCATCGAGATTGGACGCGTATGAGGCCCAAAATGGAATGGACCGACACTTTTGAAATTCCAACATCCTCAGCAGGGTCTCTAATCGTAAATCGACGATTTGCTAAATTGAGATTGGTGGTCGACCCGAGGGCTCTTCGTCTTCAACGCGTTCTCTGCCTTCTTTGAACTGTTTATACCACTTCTAAACATTTCTTTCCTATGCAGGAATGCTCACCGAATGCCTTCTGCCACATTCTATACGTTTCCGAATACAAAATTGAATGCAAGTTCTTTTCTCAATGAATTCAGACATTTCAAAAATCGCCGGAACCACTTTTCAGCGTCTCACAAAGCTAAGGGTAACTCAAACACTCATGAGAATTTGGACGTGAAATATCACGCAGATGTCGAGGACAGTGCCAGCAAAGTAAAAAAGAAAAAAAAATTGAAATACCATATGCCCCGGGAATATTAAATTGAAAATGGGTCTTACTTTTTGTGCACAGTAATACATGAAAAATTATAGATCGCTCTTCTTGTGAAAAAATGATGCCTGTAGGGTTATAGGCTTTTTGCAGATTGCAAGCAGAAAATTATAGAATTTGTTACAATGCTATGCGTAATCTCTTTTAACTTAATCTTAACTTTTACCGTCATTTATCGACTCATATTTCGTATTCCTTTTAAGCCCACAACCTAACCCTCTGGAGAAAGGGGACGCATCAAAAGGGTGATCGGTTCATATACAATTAGGCGAGTGGCTGCTTCTACACGCTCGGCGTAAACCCATCAGGGTGATGGCGAATCAGTGTTGCTTGGAGACTCGGGCGAACATTCCAAAGTGGATTGATTCACTGTGCTGGAACTTGAATATTGAAACAGGGTTGGGACTTGAGAGGACATTCAAGTGGGCGTCAGTGCAGAGTAGGACAAATAAGAATCCACGTGTAATTAAGGACGGCAGGATCCTGAAATATTTCAGCTTATGCATGTGTTGTAATATACTTTAATAAATAATACAAAAAGTAAAAAAAAAAAAAACACAATGACGCCCAAAGGTTATAAGAGGAAAGTAAGTAGGTTGCTGGCCCCTCAGGAAAGATAAACTACGACGACATTTTTAAGTTTAATTATAAATGACAGAGGGGCCTGTATGGCCGAGTGGCTAGTACTCTGGCGGGTTTCGGATTCTACCACGGGTTTCGGATTCGGGTCCCGATGGTGCCGGGGATCTTTATAGTGCCAGGGATCTATATATTGGAATCCACTTTAAACCGTAGGTCCCGGTCTAATTGGATCGTAGAGTGTTGTGGGGGCAGTGTCACTCGAGTCCGCAGCCTATCTTCAAGCTACAAATGCCATCTTGCTAATGGTAAATAAGTCCCTGCGGTGCAGCCCTTGCCAATGGCACGAAGATGTATTGTCGGCTGTATTAGAACAACAACATAAATGGTGGAAAATACAGTACTCAATGACAATCTTATGAACTGAAACTTGACAGTTGACTCAGAGAAAGTTCAGCACAAATATTTTGTCGACTTTTGTAGAAGAAATGTATCAATAGTAATATAACGTACATTGTATATATATATATATTAAATTTCATTGCTAAAAAAAATGTTGCTTTCATTGCTTTTTAAAAATAATCTTTATTCTTAATATTATGTATTAAACATGTAAAGAGAATTTCTAAAATTGGACATACTTTTTTTAAACCAAAATGTATATTTATAAAAAAAATATTAAAAATGATTCTGGCTAGAATTTTCTTATTTTTTTTTTTTATATTAGTCGAAATATTATTTTTAATCGTAGCAAAATCGTTGAAATGAAAAAAAAAAAAATTCCCTAACAAACAAAAGCCTCACAACAAATTTCTGATATTTAAGTTGGAAGAGATTTTATATGTAATATAAGAACGTTTTAATTCTATTTACATACATTTCATTTTTCAATCAGTATAATATCACATTCCATTCGAATTAAATATTTCAGTTTCAATTATTATATTCGTATTGGATGACTTGAAAGATTAAGTGGATATTTTATCAAGAAAAATTGTTACATTTAAAAATTAATTTATATTTAATAGCTGTTTTCAAAAGTTAATTAAACTTAATATTGATGCTTAAAAAGTTAAATCAGTCACTTTTTTCTTTATTGAATCACAATTAAAAGCATTAAAACATTTTAACAAATAATCTGTACATACCGTTTTTATTTTTTCGCAAAGGAGTTAATTATTATTATATTCCGCATTAACTCCAAAAAAAAAAAAAAAAAAAAAACTTGAAAATTCCGTTAAGTCGTCGTCTTTCGCAAATGAATTCTCTGATTAAAAACTGAAAAATGGGTTAATTAAATAAAAGTTTATCTCAAGAAAAGCAGATCAAAAGCAAACTAGCTTCGTAATGAGAGAGGGGGAGATTAGCATCTTCAAATCTTCTTCCGTTCTCTAATTAGCTAATATAATTCCAGGAATTCTCGCCCCCACCACAAAAATTAAATTAATTACTGTAATTGAACATAGGAGTCTATCTTGCGGAATTTTAACGACGAACTTCAAAATGCGAATTCTGTGCCTTCGGAACAAAGAATAGTTTCATTTAATAGTATGTCTGATTTTGAAGAAAAGCAAGAATGTCTATTTTCATGTAAACAACACACAAGCATAGTTGCTATGCGGCTGATTGAAAAAAAATAAAAAAATGAAATTAAAAAAAAAATTGATCAAAATAAAATAATTTTTGTGTTATAATGCTGCCGGCAAACACTTAGACATTTGTCTTGGACGCCTTAAAGGACGCCTTTAGGCAAGCGCCGCACCGACGTCACTCCCTTAGCACTACCCAGGGTGTGTGTGTAGTGTGAAAATAAACCACGGACTCTGAGTAACACTACCCCCGCAACGCTCTACGATCTTGTACGACCGGGACCTATGGTTTTAAAGTAGTTTACGAGTGACTATAAACATCGATGGCACCGCTGGGACTCGAACCCCCTGCGGTACCGTGCGCAAGAGCGCTAGCCACTCTATCATCAAGTCCCTCAGCATAATATCATTTTCGTTACATTTCATTCGAATTAAATATTTCAATTTCAATTATTATATTCGTATTGGATGTGCTGAAACATTAAGTGAATATGCAACCAAGAAAAATTGTTACATTTAAAAATTAATTTAGTTATTATAATAGCTGTATTTAAAAGTTAATTAAACTTAATATTGGTGTTAAAAAGTTGAATCTGTCACTTTTCCCTTTATTGAATTAGAATTAAACACATTAAAACATTTTAACAAATAATAATTGTATACCCGTTTTATTTTTTCGCAAAGGAGTTAATTATTAAATTCCACAATAACACTAAAAAAAACAAACTTAGAAATTCCGTTAACTGGTCGTCTTTCGCAAATTAATTCTCTCATTAAAAACTGAAAAACGGGTTAATTAAATAAAAGTTTTATCTCAAGAAAGCAGATCAAAAGCAAATTAGCTTCGTAATGAGGGGGAGGGAGATTAGCATTTTCGAATCTTTTTCCGTTCTTTAATTAGTTACTATAATTCCAGGAATTCTCGTCCCACCCACAAAAATTAAATTAATTACTGAAATTGGATAAAGGATTTTATTTTGCGGAATTTTAACGATGCGAATTGGTGCTCTCGAATGAAACACGAAAGTCTGCACCGGAAAGACGAATAGTTTCATTTAAATAATAATTTTCGAATAGTCTGATTGTGCAGAAAAGCAGGAATATATATCTTTCTTCAATTCCTTTTATGTATCCCACGTATATTGTAAAAAAATATATTTTGGGATTATTAATAATATTTTGTGAGATTTTAATTTTTATTTAGTTTTAAATAATTTCTCAATTCGTCTTATGTCTCAGGTTGATTATTGTAGTGTAGGAAAAATTTGGGGAATATTATTTACATTTGTAATCCTTTATTATTTAGTTCAATTATTTTATCTTTATTCTAATCAGTCTTATCTGTCTGTCTTATCTTATCTGTCTCCACTATTGTACATAAAATTTTGGAATTTTATAAACTTTTGTATGCCTTCATTATTTTATTTATATTACGATTTAAAAATTTTTTTTTTATTTTTAATTTTATTTTTTATTATATTTTTTCAATTCGTCTCATATTTATCATTTTACTGCGCATAAAATTTTTGGGAATGTTTACTTTTATTATTCATTAATTTAATGTCGGGAAATATAATGATATGTTTCTAAATACAATATATACAGAATCAACTCCTGCGCAACTGCCGCAGAAACGAATTTGAATCCACAACTGAGCTGAGCTTTTTCCTCCCATAAGACTGCGCATTCGGTGCAGCTGCCCTGTACGCTGTTTGTACCAACTATAAATGAAACAGCAAGTTCCTTTAAAAATACAACTAAAAATTGTTCAGATATATCTAATCTATAACCTAGCTCTATATATAAAAGGCCGATGATGGCCGCGTGACTAGCTCTCGGTACTAGATGTTTTGGTACTACATGCCATGGATGTTTGTAATGGTTTGTAATACATTTTAATCAGTAGATTCTGGTCTAATATGACTGTAGAGCTTATTTTGCTTCTAATATGACAACACTACCTCATAAAAATAAAAGAAGCATACCCTGTTTCGGAATCTGCCGGCATGGCCCAACATAGAATGTAGTGCCAGGGAGTTAGCTTATATATGTATGAACAATCAATTTCTTTGTAAAATTTTAAAAAGTTATCTTTAAAAATAAAAGGAAATTGAGAAAAATTACTTAGCTGATATTCTTAAAATACACACAATGGTTGCCAATATATTTTATAATTACAGAGAAGATAAATAAAATATTATTGGGAGCTCGCGTCTAAGATAAACTTCTTATCCGTCTAACTGTGAATTTAATGGAATTTGCATTCCATTGATTTAATTTATGTAGTTTAATATCAATAAAAATAATCTTAAACTAAATAATAACATTATAATTTTAAGATTGCTAAAATCTTAATTAAATTGAAAATTCTTTCTCATTTACCAAAAACAAAGATAATTTTTTTCAGTACTTTGTAATTGAATTTATTCTGATAAGAAAAACAACTTTTAAATAGCAGAATCGACACCATGTAAACATAACATAAATTAAGTTCCATCTTGGGTAGATTATTTTTGCCAGAGCAAATCGATTATGGAGAAGAGAAAGTATCGTTATCGATATCCGATGCTACCTCCCACTCAACCCTAAAATTTAATTTTGACGGCGCCATTTTTTTAACCCGCTTACCACGGAATAATCACTTTAATTTCGGGTGTCTGATAAGACGCCAAACTGAACTGAACTGACTCAAATATATCCTATTAAGAAATTTCTCCTTGGGCTGTGGCAACAGATATGGATCGAGTGGAATATTTTTGCGATGTTCTCTGCTGAGGGAAATTGGAACGCATTCTTTATTCAGTGCTTTGCTTAGAATGTTTGTCCTTTTAAAATGAGATTAATCCGACGTTAAACAACATAAAAGAGACATCGTGTTTGAAGGAGAGATTAAATTTAACAAGGATGAGATTTTGTCAACCAACATTTTGATAATAAAGGGCGTGAAATTTAATTGTGAAACCGGAGGTGGGGAGTCGGCAGTCGACATAAGACTTCAGGTTAAAAAAAATTCCGACTCCTTTTAAAATTCTGAGAATTAATGTTAATTAAATGTTAAGGAGACAATTGAATTACCAGTAGTAAAGACAGTGACATACTACTGCGTCCAAAATGTAAGACCCATTTTGCAATATAAAATTTCCAGGACTTATGGAAATTCAATTTTCGTTTCTTTTTTTAGGTTGTTGGCACTGTCCGTGACATCTGTAAGAAATTTGAAGTCAAAATATTCATTAGTGCTTGAGCTTTGTGATACGCTAAAACTGATACCGGCAATTTTTGAAATGTCTGAATTCATTGAGCAAAGAACTTGCATTCTATTTTGTTTGTGGAAACATATAGAATGCTGCAGAAGGCATTCGGTAAGCATTCCTATATCGGAAAGAAATGTTTACAAATGGTATAAAAAGTTCAAAAGAAGGCAGAGAGAACGCGCCGAAGACGAAGAGCCCTCGGCGCGACCATCAACCTCCACCGACGAAGCTCACGCCCAAAAAAAGTCAAAGATTGGGTGCTTGCAAACCGTCGATTTACAATTAGAGACCTTGCTAAGGATGTTGGAATTTCGAAAGGAATGGTCCATTGATTCTTCGGACTTTTTTCGCTAAAATGAAACCCATATCGTTCTACAACCGAGGTATTCATACCGTGCGACTAAACTGAAAAGCCCACTCCGTGGACACCGTTTTGAGTCGAATGTAGAGATTCAGCGGGCGCTTTGAAGGCCATCCTGCCGAGAACTTTTCAGTATGCATTGAGGATTGGAAGAAAAAAAGTTGGCATAAGTGCGTTGTGTTCGGAGGAGATTCCTTTGAAATAAATTTGGAAGAATAAATAAAAAGTTTTTGGAAAAAAAAAATTGTCTTACAGTAGTAAAAAAGCAATACGAAATAAATAAATTTATTCGCCAATTGTATGCGTTAGGTTGGCTCCTGTTTTACTTATTGTTTACTTACCTGTTTACTGTTCACTGTCCTGTTTACTTACCAAATACTTTTTTACGCAAAGTATATGAACCATTTTTAAATAAAAATAAAGAGAGTGTAATTAAAAGAATTAATAGAAGTGAGATTAAATCAATACTATTTAGTTATATTATTTTATATGTAGAAAAAAACAATATTAAATAAATAAAGCCAATTGTATCCGTTACAGTGCTCTCAAAACAGGGTTGCATTCCACCCAATAGAAACAAATGAACGGAATTGATAACAAATAAACGACCACAGAGAAAAGCGGAACGGGATTATCGGAAAAACAGGAGCAGCCGGAATTACTTTTGAGCCGATATTCGCACCAACAACAACAGCGGATGAAAAATGGCTTCTTCATCGGAAGAGAGCAACAAGAAACATTAAAATATCTGCCAATTACGAAGTTTCAAAAGTTCGAAGCAAAATTTTGAAGCCCATCTATCGCATAAATTACAGAAAGGAAGGAATCGTCTAATTACGAGGGCAGAACGAGGGTTGAGAACATTTACCCTTTTTTCCCCTTCTTCTCTGGCGCTAGCGGCAGCCATTAATCTCCAACAAGCACCGCAGAGCGAGCGGTTGGAAGCAGGACTTTTTGAAAGTGCTCACTTTGCAGACGGTGCTTCTGCTTGTTTGTGTTCACGCACAACTAAGAGTTTATTACAGATCAGGTTTCTTGTAGTAACTGCGCGCTTTCCCCAAACTTTTAACTCTTATTATTCAAAATAAAACTTGTATGCTTAAAGATTGCTGATTTTTGTTTTCAAATTGAATTTGAACCGTGGGATCTTTTGTAAATAAACTGCTTTGTAAGGGTTTTCATTTTGCGATCGATTCTGTTTTAGTCATATTTGTTCTTCTGTCTATGTAGAGAAGACATTTAAAGAATACTATAAATAAGTGCTTATGCTGTAGTGCTTATGCAATTAGAAATAAATGACTAGCCCTTTTTTTCTAATTACGAGTCTAATTACGAGGGCAGAACGAAGGTTGCGAACATTTTTTCCCTCCTTCCTTCTTCTCGGGCGCTAGCGGCAGTCATTAATCTCCAACGAATACTGCAGAGCGAGCGGTTGGAAGCAGAACTTTTGCAAAAGTGCTCACTTTGCGAAGAGGTGCTTCTGCTTGTTTGTGTTCACGGACAACTAAACTTTTCAAAATTGATTGGGTTTCTTGTAGTAACTGCGGGCTTTCCCCAAACTTTTACCGCCTGTTATGAGGAATAAAACTCGTGTGCTTGAAGATTCCTGATTTTTGTTTTCAACTTGAACTGTGTCGTCTTTTTTGTAAATAAACTGCTTGTACAAGTGTTTCGATTTTGTTTTTGGTTTTTCTCCCAAATCATTAAGATTCTTTGCTCTTACCTACAAGCCCGAGTTTTCCTAGTTAGAGTAGGTGGAGTTACTTCCTCACCCAGACCAATAGAAGGGGGTGTACCACAGGGGTCGCTATTAGCGCCCACGTTGTTCAATATTTACATTAATGACATCCCTAGGGACTATCAGACTAAATTATTTTGTTATGCCGATGACACGGCAATTGCTACAAAAAACAAAGCACCACAGCTTGCTGTTAAAGACCTTCAATTTTATGTTTACAAACTTGAAAAATGGCTAACCACCTGGAAAATAAAAGTAAATGCAACCAAATCAGCCTGTATGCTATTTACTCGGAAGCGTTCTATTTCTCCATTAGGGAGTATCACTCTTTTGGCCAGCCGTCCCCTGGGTAACTGAATATAGATACCTGGGGTTGTTTCTAGACCCAAAATTATCATTCAATTCCCATATTAAGAATGCAGTTGCTAAAGCAACTGGTGCGAGTATTAAACTCCACTGCCCAATTTCTCGAAAAAGAGTAGGCTTGCGATCAAACACAAGCTCCTGCTCTATAAGTCTATCATTAGACCTATTCTGGTCTATGGTAGCCCGATTTGGGCCTCCACTTCCCTCACCAATATCAAGAGACTCCAGGCGCTTCAGAATAAACACCTGGCTATGATTGCTGATGTGCCATGGTTCGTTCGTCGAAAGATTATCCATAGAGATCTAGACGTCAAACCTATTCCAAATTATCTAATCAAAATTTCAAAGAATTTTCTTGAAAAATGTCCTCAGATTAGCAATGAGTTAATCCGTCGTCTGCCGACTTATCACCCTGGGGTGAAAAGCTCGCAGAAATGCCCAAGGGCTGTTTACGACGTCTCCTATGATTGTTTTCCTAGAGTTAAGAGACATCATGGCTGTTACCCTGAACAAGCGACCGCGAGTTCAGGTAACGGAGTGGATCTAACATCGTAAATTTTACGTCCACTGAGACTAGTTAACGCACTGTGTATCTGAGGAGTCGCTTGGCTTTAAAAATTTCGCGGCTCTATTTTGTAAACAAAACGAATTGGCGCAGAGGTAAGGTGACGGACTCCCGACCGTAAGGTTGAGGGTTCGAATCCGGCACTCGCTCAATTCATTATTTTTATATTTTTGCTACGATGTGCACCTGAATCCTTTCTTAACGGCTAGTGAATAGTTAGGTTTTTATTGTACGCTTTTTTACCCCTTTTTTTTTGTTAGGAAAATAAAAGGATGGAAGAAAAATAAATAAAATAAAAATAAAAATTATAAAATGCAAATATAAAAATACGGTCCTGATTGTGGCCTTTTTTTTTTTGTGTGGACTAATCATTTACTTTTTAGCATCAACATACAACTGCTCTCACGTTGTTCAGCATAATTCCCTGTTCATCTGGTTTAAGGAATTTTTATAACTCTGTTTACTTTTAATATTTTGGCATCGACAACTGGTCCCTAATTGTACTGAATTTAAATTTAACTTTAATTTCATTTATATTGTATCTTACTTTTATTAATTATTAGTATTTTTATCTTTTTTTTTTTTTTTTTTTGAGTACCATTTAACTTGAATTTTTAGAAATATTATCTTATTATCTATACTAACCTTAATTAAGCAGCCTAATTAAAATTTAAAGCATATTTATTAATTAAGATGAGGAGGTTTAAGGGGTATTTCCCCAGTTGGTAATCCGTAATCGGTACGCCAGTTGCCAGTTGCCAGATTTTTGTTTAAATGTGGACTAAACGTTCAAATGTGTACTAATTTGTTTTTCTGTCCGTATCAGGGGTGGCCAATAATTGAATATTGAATACTGTCCCGGCCCGTGAGATGTATCGCACTTTTACAAAATATATTTATTTTAGAATGGCCAAAGGAGGGAAAACCTATGTATTAAAAAATACATTATTTGTGCAATCCTCTATTCAAAGATTAATTGTTGAAATGATGA
This sequence comes from Caerostris extrusa, assembly GCA_021605095.1. NCBI lineage: Eukaryota > Metazoa > Arthropoda > Arachnida > Araneae > Araneidae > Caerostris > Caerostris extrusa. The sequence goes on along the minus strand of BPLR01008160.1, from coordinate 118,073 downwards.
GAAAAAATGAAATTGATTTTAAGATAATAGTCTTGCAAATATAGGACAGATAGTGCCTGTTTTATTCAGGAGTTAACAGTTATGAGTTTGCAGAGTAATTAAATTGTGTTCTGCGAACTCATGATGCTCGTGCATCTTGGAACATCTAATATAACAGGTAATCTAATAGAACATCTCATATGTTTCCCTTTAAGTGACCTCAATAACGTAGTGACCATTCCCTAGATATGCTCAGTTGATTGTTAATAACAGAGCAAAGCAGGCTGCTTTTTTGCTGGCGTTTTTAGTTCAACTTATACCTGTGAATCGTTTTTCTAAAATGAAACGGAATCAACACAAAACAACCTCCAACATAACGGGCGCTAACCTCATGTGCAAATACCCACATGGACATCGACAAGAATCGATCGCCGCACGGTTTGAAAGCCAATAACTTTTTTAGCATGCATTGAGGATTGGAAAAGAAAGTTGGCATAAGTGCATTGCGTCCGGAGGGGATTACTTTGAATGCGTTGAAATAAATTTGGAAGAATAGATAAAGAATTTCTGAAATAAAAATGGAAAAAACAGCAACAGTCCAGAATTACTTTCTAGCCGATATTCGCACCAACAACAACAGCGGATGAAAAGTGGCGTCTCATCAGATGAGAGCAACAAGAAACCATTAAAACATCTGTTTAACGACGGTGTATAGGATAATACATGCGAAAGTTGTGCAACATTTTTAAGCCGATCTTTCGCATATATTACAGAAAGGAAGGAATCGTCGGTGTCTAATTACGAGGGCAGAACGAACATTTTCCCTTTTTTTTTCCCTCCTCCGTCTACCGGCAGTCATTAGTCTTTTTAACAAACACCGCAGAGCGAGCAGTCGGAGGCAGAACTTTTGCAAAAGTGCTCACTTTGCGAAGAGGTGCTTCTGCTTGTTTGTGCTCACGCACAACTGAACGTTTCAAAACTGATCGGGTTTCTTGTGGTAACTGTGCGATTTCCACAAACTTTTAACGCTTCTTATGAGAAATAAAACTCGTGTGCGTGGAGTTTGATGATTTTTGTATTCAACTGAAGGTGAACAGTGGGATCTTTTTGTAAACAAACTGCTTGTGCAAGAGTTTTGATTTTTTTGTTTCCACTGTGTATTAAGCGATCGATTATGTTTAAGTGAAATTTATTTTTCTGTCTATATCAGGATGTCAAACCCGCGGCACACCTTGAATATCTTAAATATCTTTATCATATCTTTTCTTTTTTTTTTTCAATAATTATTGACTCGAAAAAATGCAAATATCACGCGATTTATAGAACAATTGTTAGAGCAATCGCAGGGATAAAATTGCTCTGTTCGCAGTGCGAATTCAACTGAATCGGATGTGTATAAATCGGGGGTGGCCAGCCCGTGGCCAGCCCGCGGCCCGCCTTGAATATTTTTTCCGCCCGTGGGATTGATCACACTTTTACAAAATATATTTATTCTATAATCGCCAAAATGGTGAAGAACAATGCATTAAAAAATACATTATGTGTGCATCCCTATATTCAAAAATTAACTGTCGAAATGATGAAAAAAAACTTTGATTTTAAGATAATAGTCTTGCGAATACAGAACAGATAGTGCCTGTTTTATGGATGAGTTTGCAGTTATGAGTTCGAGGAATAATTCAATTATATTCTGCGAACTCATGATGAGTGGAGAAACACATATCGTACTAGTAAAATAAATAAACTTTAATGATTTCATTTTTTTTTTTTTTTATTTCGTTTGTATTTATTTATTTTTATAGTTCTTTTTTAGTGTCTATAATTCTAAATTTTTTACTGTAAAAAATATGTCTATAGTGCGTCTGAATCTAATAGGATAATACACTTTTATGTGCTGGTGAAGTTACGAAGATAGGACGCATTTCAAAAGTGACCCCGCAAGATCAGTTGGGTTGGCCACCCCTGGTGCAGTAAATCTTTCCCCCAAGATTGCTCTCTGTTCTTACTTTCCTGGTATCCGAAAGTAGATGGCTCACTACTTCAAACATTGTGTTGAGTGTAAAAGATATATATATATATATATTTATTTCCAATGGCAAGGCAAGTACAAGAGAAAAAAATAACAAAAATAACAAGGGAAAAAAATACAATAGAATAAACGTCCAAAAAATGAAAAGAGGACCGAAGTCACTGCGTTAAGAGTTCTTTCGCACGCCAGCAAAGTGCTGCCGCCGTCAGGTACCGCACATCGTTGGAGGTGGTCTCTGTTCATTGGGTCTATTGAACCACATAGGGGGAAGCCAGGGTTCGAAAAGATTTGAATGCGACGGAGATGTTCTGCTAGACATTCATGGCCAGTCAGAAGTCGGAACTGGGCCGGCAGCATGTCGTCAATGTCTAACAGATATAAACCAACTAATATTAAACATCCCATCACCCTATATATTTGTAAAGACCGTGACGCAGGACTAAATATTCACAAAAAATTTACAGCAAACATAAAAAGAAATTATTATATTCCTATCTTCAAAGAATATAACAATCAGAAACTGCATGGCCGAGTGACTAGCTCTCGGTATTATGTGTTTCTGTTTTGAGTCCCGGGGATGCATGCATGTTTGTAGTTGTTAGGAATCCTATTTAAACCGTAGGTCCCGGTATAATATGACCGTAGACCATAGGGCTGGCAGCACTACCATACAAACTAAAAAATATATCCTGTTTCGGGAATCTGCCAGCATGCAAACGGAAATAAACTGCAACGTCAGGGAGTTAGTTTATATATTTTCGATCCAGATTTTAACAGTTAAAAGTTAAAAAGTAAAATGGAAATAGAAAAAAATACTTATTTGATATACTTAAAACTTACAGAATGGTTGCCATTTTTTTTTTTTAATTACAGATAAGAAAAATAAAATATTATTTGGAGCTCGAGTCTAAGATAAACTGCTGATCCATCTAACGGAAAATTTAATGGAATTTGCATTCTATTGATTTACTTTATCTAGTTTTATATCAATAAAAATAATCTTAAATTAAATAATAGCATTATAATTTTAAGATTTAATTTAATTAAATTAAAATTTTTCTCATTTAGCAAAAACGGAGATTTTTTTTAATTTTTTTTATTTCGTAATTAAATTGCTCTGATAAGAAAAACACATTCCAAATAGCAGAACATAACGCAAATTAAGTTCCATCTTGTGTAGATTATTTTTTTGCCAAAACAATCGATTACAGAGAGGAGAAAAAGTATCGTCATCGATATCCGATGCTGCGCCCACTCAACTCTAAAATTTAATTTTGACGCCGCCATTTTTTAACCCGCTTATCACGAAATAATCATTTTAATTTCGGGCTTCTGAGAAGATGACGAACTGAACTGAACTGACTCAAATATACCGTATTAAGAAATTTCTCTTTGTGCGGTGGCAACAGATATGGATCGAGTGGAATATTTTGCGATGTTCTCTGCTGAGGGAAATTGGAACGCGTTCTTTATTCAGTGCTCGCTGTGAGATGTTTGTCCTTTTAAATGAGATTAATCCGACGTTGAACAACATAAAAGAGACGTCGCGTTTGAAGGAGAGATTAAATTTGCTCAGGAAAAGATTTTGTCAACGAACATTTTGATAATAAGGGGCGTGCAATTTAATTGTGATGTCGGATGGGGGGTTCAAAAGTCGGCAGTCGACATAAGATTTAGGAGGCTGACTCCTTTTTTAAAATTCTGAGAATTAATGTTAATTAAATGGGTTTTTTGTTATTGTTCTAATGCAGCTGGCAAACACTTAGACCGACACCAACGGCTTAAACGGGATTCCGAACGAACTACTACAAACATCCATGGCACCGGCGGGACTCGAACCCGAAACGTGTAGTACCAAGCGCCAGAGCGTTAGCCACTCGACCATTCAGGCCCACATTGTAAAAATACCATAAACCTAATGATATTACTATGACCAGAAGTCGAAAACATTTTCAATCTTTTCTGACACGAATCTTTCGGGAAATATTTCTTCAAAGTCTCTTGATGTAGACAAACTGATTGCCACAACTGCAGAAACGCCAGCTCCCAATCAATTCAACTCTCTGTCAGGGCGTTATGGATTACGTGTCAGAATGAACTGTTCTAGAAGTCTTCCAGGTAGTCTGACAGGCGGTTAGGGAGAGGAAGTCGGTTTCCCCTCCCCTGTTCCCCAAGACGGAAAAGTTTTGAAGAATTTGGGATTTCAGCCCACTGAACACCTTTTCGAGAGACGTATCGTATCGTTCTCTGCATCGTAATCGATTCATCCTTCGCCAGACCTTCTGCGGAAGACTTATGAGTTTTGCTGGAATCGAACTCTTTCTGCGGAAAGTCGAACTCTTTCTGCGGGATTGACTAATTACTTAATTTTCATTTGTTATAGATAATGTGGCTCGAATTAAATTCTTTTAACGTCTACGTGCAATAAATGGATTCTTAAATATAGAAACAAAATTTGTAAGCATTTGAAACATTTTTTTTTTACTACTGTGTACAAAAAGTAAGAACAATTTTCAATTTAAAATTCCCAGGGCTTATAGTATTTCAATTTTTTCCCCCTTTTTTTGGGTTGCTGCCACAATTCTTGACATCTGTGTGAAATTTCACGTCAAAATATTCATTAGTGTTTGAGTTACGCTCGGCTTTGTGAGACACCAAAACTGATTCCGACGGTTTTTGAAATGTCTGAATTAATCGTTACCGAAAACATTGAATGCGCCAGCTCGCGCTGCATTGATTCTTCGTGACCTTTTCGGCAAAATGAAACCCATATCGTTCCACAACCACCGTATTCACACCGTGCGACTACTGGCTATTCCCTAAACTCAAAATACCGCTCGAAAAAAGTTGGCATATGTGCATTGTGTCCAGAGAGGATTACTTTGAAGGCAATGAAATAAATTTAGAAGAATAAATAAAGAGTTTTTGAAAAACAAATAATTGGTCTAATTTTTTGGACACAGTAGTAGATAACTCTGACCGTAAATTGATTTATTTTTTGAAATTTTTGTTACGTATAAATACAACAAAATTTTTTCCGTTAGTTATTTGTAGAAATAGAAATTCTTACTTCATAGAGTTGAGTTTAGGTGCAGAATTTTTTTTCTTTCGTTTAGATTCATCTAGAGGTAGAAATTATTGTTACTCATGCATTCATCTAGATACAGAGATTCTTGTTCCACATAGATTCATCTAGAAACAGAAAATCTGAAATCTTGTGAAGACTCACCAAAATAACTTGTAGAAATTCTTGAACAGTTTTAGATAACTTATATTCGTATTACTATTCCTTATTTGTCATAGAATATTCTAGGAGTTTCTCCACTTTCTTGATTCATGGAATTGTTGTGGTTATAAATGCAACTGGCCATACAGAAACAGTTAATCATTATGTCATAAGAAAGGGCTGCATTGCCGTTACTCATTGAGCACTCTTCAGGGGGCACGTGTAGCTTGAAGATTGACTACGGACGCGAGTAACATTACCCCCACAGGCTCTCCAATCACATTAGACCAGAACCTACGTTTTAAAGTGAATTCGAACTACTACAAACATCCATGGCACCGCCGGGATTCTTACCCGAAACCTGAGGTACCGAGCGCCAGTGCGCTAGCCACTCGGCCATCCTGTCCCACGGACTTTACTTGCTAAAAATCACAAATATTTGCAATTTAAAATATTAAAGAACTTCATTTCTGTACAATCAAAATTGAGTATCAGCATAATGGAATGGAATGGCGACATTTGGCGACACATAACACCAACTGGAGAGATTTCATAAAACCCCATAAATCGCGCCAAAGGTTGATCCAAACGTCGAAAGTATCCAACTACTAAAACAAGTAATATAAATTTTTTTTAAATCAATTCCTTTTTTTTTTTTCACCCTATTGCAGAAAGTCCTTTATCAATAATTTTCATTCATGTTTTTAAGTTTATCGGGCGTCATCTATTGGTAGATACATGCAACTGAAATCTAAAAAAAAAACTAAAATGAATTAATTAAATGTAAAGAATGAATGAATATTTGAAAAAACTGTATTCACACCCAGTGTCATCCACTAGAAGTTCCAAAAAAATGTATTTGAACTCGAGTGGATGAATAAATAGTATTTTATTAGTAATTGAAAATTTGAACAAGATATATATAGGGAGAGTGTGAACTAATAGTAGGAATTGAAATAAAAGTTGCTTCTTTCGCCCATCTAACCATGTTTGCCAATCCTAATCCGGTCAACAGCAGATTTAAAAGTTTCAGTTCCACAACAGCGCAAGTCAAGCAACTAATTAGAAGGAAACAAATTCATATTAAAACAGGAAACGTGGCTGCGTGAGAACAAACAACGAGCGAGAAACTTTCCTGAAAACTCCCGCGGAGCCATTTATTTTAATAAGCAACTATTTGCCACTTGGCTACTTGGCAACCCAGGCGCATAAATTACGTCGCCAATTTGCGATGTACCCATAAATATAAATTAACACGAAGTTTCTACGCAGAGTCGATGAAGGTGAAGGAATTCATTTCGATAAAAAAAAAAAAGCATGGGATTTTTTTTTTTATTTATTAATTTAAATTTCTCGTTAAAAATGGGTTTGTGTCCAGATTTATAAATCATCTTAGTTGACGTGCTAAAATTAATCGATGTTTTTTTAGGGCGTCGTTAAAAGTATAAATTTATAGCTGCAAAGTTTTTGAATACTTTAAACTAGGAATTAAAAAAAAATTGTTTGAAGAGAAGAGAGTTTTTAAAAATTAAAATATTGAAAATGTTCCCCCAGTATAGAATGTCCACTTTTGTTAACTCATAAAGAACAAACATTTTCTATTTGAATAAAATGAATAAAATTTTTATTTCGCACTCATTAAAGGAGCAAAATTGAAAATGGAAAAAAATATTTGTTTTGACTTCTGTTATAACATTTACCACAACCCCCATATGATATGAAACAAGTAATATATAAAAAAAATTTAAAAGTCAATTCCTACTTTTTTTCACTCTATTGCAGAAAATCCTTTACAAATAATTTTCATTCATTTTTGTAAAGTTTATCTGGCGCATCTATTGGTAGATGCATGCATCTTAAATCTAAAAAAAAAACTAAAACTAATTAATTGAATTTAATGAATGAATTAATATTTTTAAAAAAAACTGTATTACATCAAGTGTCCTCCACTACAAGTTACAAAAAAAATGCATTTGAACTCGAGCGGATGAATAAAAAAGTATTTTATGAACTATTGAAAGTTTGAACAAGATATATATAGGGAGAATGTGAGCTAATAGAAGGAACTGAAAAGAAACCCGATTACTTTACGATGCAGAAATCTTTTGAAGCAATTCTATATAAAGGGCATGGTATTTTCGACATGTAAAATAATAGCTTCATTTTATGATCGAACAATAAGATGACGTTCTTAATTCGCAAAAAAAACTAGTGCCGCAAAGAAACAGGGGCAAACAGGGTCGGGTTTCTTGTAGCAACTGCGCGCTTTTCCCCAAACTTTTAACACTTAATACTCGTATGCGTGAAGTTAGCTAATTTTTGTGTTCAACTGAAGGTGAACTGTGGGAATTTTTGTAAATAAACTGCCTGTGCAAGTGTTTTGATTTTTGTTTAAAATGTGTAATAAATGATCGATTATGTTTTTGGTTGAAGTTTGTTTAATCTATCTATGCTTTGTTTTCCCCAAAGACATTTAAGAAGAATTGTTGAAGAATTATTTGTTTTTCTAAAGACATTGGCATAAGAACACGCTATAAAAAAAACCCAATTAGAAGTAAACAATCAGACGTCTTTTTATTGCTGTCATTACTCCCAATAAAATATATACCACGGGTGTCCAACCCAAATGATCTTGCGGGCCACTTTGGAAATGCCTCCTAACTCCGCGGGCTGCATATAAAATGATATATACCCATATCAGATTTAGATCCACAATGTTGACTTTTTTTTTGGTGGGAAAAATTGAAACAGAATGAATTATTATTATTGTTGTATGATGATTTATTTATTGTTATTTAAGTATTATGGGTACTGTTATATGAATATTATTGAATTATTGACAAACTCACAATTCCACAAACTCATAATTGTAAACTCTTCAATTGAAAACAGGCAATATCAGTCCTATATTCGCAAGAATATTATTTTAAAAACAACGTTCATTTTTTCCCATGATCTCAACAGTTCATTTTTGTATATACGGTTGCACGCATAATGCATTTTTTTAATATATTGGTTTTCACTACTTCGGCCATTATAAAGTAACTATATCTTGTAAAAGTTAAATAAATCTCGCGGGTCAGAAAAACATTCAAGGCCTACAGGCAGCGGGTTGGCCACCCATGCCTTAATCAATCTTCGAAAATATATGGAGAAATGGATCAAGCGATATCGTAGTTGCATCGCACATGATGGGACCGGCTATTAAGGCGACACATAAAATTTATTTTAAAAAACCAATATACTTTATGCAAATATATGTATATACATATTTATATATTTTGCACAAAATGTAAAAAGCCTTTTTAAATAAAAAGTGTGCAATTAAGTCAATGCAATTTAGTTATATTTTTTATATGTATACAAAAAGCAATACGAAATAAAGTTATTCGCCGGTTGTATCCGTGGCAATGCATTCAAAATAGGGTTGCGTTTTCACCAAAAAAATTAAATAAATATATAAACGAATGGAATTGATACCAAAAAAAACGACCACCGAGAAACAGAAACGGGATTATCGGAAAAACAGCAACAGCCCAAAATTACTTTTGAGCCGATATTCGCACAGCAACAACAGCGGATGAAAAATGGCGCTGCATTCGAAGACAGAGCAACAAGAAACCATTAAAATATCTGCTTAACAACGACGAAGTTGCGAATGTTGTGCAAAATTTTGAAGCCCATCTCTCGGATAAATTACAGAAAGGAAGGAATCGTCGGTGTCTAATTACGAGGGCAGAACGAACATTTTTCCTTTTTTTCCCTCCTTCCTTCTCTGGCGTCTAGCGGCAGTCATTAATCTCCAACGAGCACCGCAGTGCGAGCGGTTGAAAGTAGAACTTTTGAAAAGGGTTCACTTTGCGAAAAGGTGCTTCTGCTTGTTTGTGTTCACGCACAACTGAGCGTTTCAAAACAGATCGGGTTTCTTGTAGTAACTGTGCACTTTCCCCAAACTTTTAACGCTTGTTATGAGGAATAAAACTCGTGTGCTTGGAGTTTGCTGATTTTTGTGTTCAACTGAACTTTGTGGGATCTTTTGTAAATAAATTGCTTGTGCAAGGGTTTTGGTTTTGCTTCAAATGTGTACTAAGTGATCGATTCTGTTTCAGTCAAATTTATGTTACTGTCTAAGGAGTGGATGCATTTAAGGTATATTATATATAAGATCGTAAGCTGTAAAAAAATGCCCAATTAGAAATAAATGACTAGAATTTTTTTATTGCTCTCATTACTCCCAATAAAATATATACCAGTGGTAGCCAACCTAAATGATCTTCCAGTCTACTGTGGAAATGCATCCTAACTCAGCGGGCCGCATATAAAATTATATATCCCCCTATAAGATTTAGACCCACTATAGACATTTTGTAACATAATGAGTTATTAGTTATTGTTTTATGATGATTTATTTATTGTTATATGAGTGTAACGAGAGTAAATATATGAGTATTATTAATGAATTATTTGTTGTTATTATTATTGTTTTAAGTGAAACATAGATCTTGTTATATTGTTCCAAGATGCACTTTCTTCATGAATTCGCAGAATATAAATTAATTATCCTGTGAATTCATAACTGTAAACTCCTCCATAAAACAGGAAATCTATTGTACATTCACGAGAATATTATTTTAAAATCAAAGTTCAATTTTTCTCATCATTTCGATTGTTGAATACGCTCGAAGCAGATCAGGTTTCTTGTAGCAACTGCGCCCTTTTCCATAAACTTTTAACGCTTATGATGAGGAATAAAATTCGTGTGCTTTGGAGTTTGCTGATTTTTGTGTTCAACTGAACTTTGTGGGATCTTTTGTAAATAAACTGCTTGTGCAAGGGTTTTGGTTTTGCTTCAAATGTGTACTAAGCGATCAATTCTGTTTCAGTCAAATTTGTTTTTTGTCTATATCAGGGATGGCCAACCCGTGGCCCATCTTGAATATCTTGAATATCTTTATTATATATTCTTTATTATTTTCTTTTTTTTTCAATAATTATTGACCCGAAGAACTGGCGAATATCAGGAGATTTACAGAAAGTTTGCTAGAACAATCGCAGGGATAAAATTGCTCTGTTCGCAGTACGAATTCATCTGAAACGATTATGTATAAATCAGCGGTGGCCAACCCGCTGCCCACCTTGAATATTTTTCCGACCCGTGAGATGTATAACACTTTTACAAAATATATTTATTCTATAATCGCCAAAAGGGTCAAAGCCAATGCATTAAAAAATACATGATGTGTGCATAGGTATCGAGTGCGAGAGCGCTAGCCACTCAGCCATCAGGCCGCGATGACATGTCTTGGCAGGCATATATATAACATATATATCTTATAGATGTATATAACAAATATATGTTATGTATATATATATATATGTGTGTGTGTGTATCATGTGTTTTTATACAAACATTAGTGCTTTATTTGGTATGCAATTCCCAATACTTTCATTGAACTATTTTCCCCCACAGTAGAACTAAAAAATGCCCGCCAAGCATCGGGGGAAAGGAAAAGCGCCGATGCTTAATAGTCAACAGAAATGTTAAAAAAAAAAATCGACTCATCACTCATTTATGACGTCAAGATTAATTAGAAGAGCATTTTTTTTTTTTTTTCTGGGCTTCATTTTCCGTACTGCCGAAATTAGCAACGACTTACTAAAAAAAAAAAAAAAAAAAAAAAACTTGCTGCAAGCTTTTAGGTTGTGAAATGATTAAATGCGCAGCCCCAAAAGGATTTTCTTACCAATTAGCACCAACAAGAAGAATTACTCACCGAAAAGATTGGCAAACCGCAAGGGGAAAAATTAAAACGTCAACAAACAACAACAAAAACTGGTATTTTCCTGTAGCAGTAATTAGAAAAAAAAAGCAGAATCCTATTCCTTTTGAGCATTCCACAGCGGCAGTTTCGATTTTATTTTCATTTTTTTCATTCTCTCTGTTGACGAGTTGATGGAATAAGAGCTTTGTAATTAAAAATCGGTCATCTACTGTATCGATATGGTGCAATTTGCTTCACAGCGATAGATGAAAGGATTCTCTAATTACTCCTTGATGAGTATTTGCGGAATCGATTTTTTTTTTTTTTTGCTTTAGAGTGTAAAAAATATATTTCATAAAATCGCAACAAATCACTGGCATTTCTGGACTTTCAGATACCACCAAAATAGATTCTTAACGTCACCTACTTTTCTTACAGCTACACTTTTTAAATAATTTTCCACGAAATTCTTCTCATGATACTGTTCAATTAAAGTATGAAATATTGAGAATAAAAAATATGATATTAACATAAATTAATGATTATCACACTGGTCATCACTCCGCAGTGATGGACAATCATTAAGTGAAAGTTGCTTGAGGTAGCTGATATCCCGAAGATATCATTTTTTAGTGTTTGCACTATATTTCATGAACATATGAGTATGAAAAATGTTTTTTTTTTCAAATTGATGCGTTACTGGCTCACAATGGAGCAAAAACGACATTGCATCGATGATTCAGAGCTCTCTTTACGTGAAATAAACTGTAATTTTTGCTTCTATAGGTGAAACATGGATCCACCACTACACTGCGGAATCAAATCGACACCCAGATGAGTGGAGAGCCGTCGGTGTACAAAGCGATCAAGATCATCAGTGGTTCATCAGTCGGTGTTCATTAATCGGTGATCATCAGTCGGTGATCATCAGACGGTGTTCATCTGTCGGTGATCATGAGTCGGTGTCAAAGCGATAAAGATCATCAGTGGTTCATCAGTCGGTGTCCAGAGCGATCAAGATCATCAGTGGTTCATCAGTCGGTGTCCAAAGCGATCAAGATCATCAGATCGTCCAAAGCAACAAAGTTCATCAGTGGGCAAGAATCGGCAGGACCACCGTATTTTGAGGTGGTGTAACATATATCGACTACATTGAAAAGGGAATTTACATTAATAGCGAATATATTACGTAGTGTTATAGGAGCGTTTGCAGGCAGAAATATCAAATAAACGGCTCCGTTTGAAGAATAAAGTATGTTCTTTCACCCAACACAATGCAACGTGTCACAAGTCGATGGTTAAGATGTCCAAATTGCACAAATTAGCTTCGAATTGCTTACACCCGCCGTTTTCTCCAGATTTAGTCCCGCGTGATTATTGGCTGTTCGCAGACTTCAAAAAACGCTCCAGGAAAGCATATTCGGCTTCAGCGAAGTAGTTATTGCTAAAACTGCCATCTATTTTAAGTCAAAATATTAATCGTTCTAAAAGACCTGTATAGACCTTGTAGAAGACTTATGTTCAAAAATAAAGAAATTTTTATAAAATTTTTTTCCAATAGTTAAACTCGTGACTTATTGCTCCATGTGTTAAGATACTTGTTTCGTAATAGGAAATGTCAGATATTAACTAATAAATAAATATCCTAAAAATTAATGTATTTAAAAAAAAATCTTTATATCAAATTTCCGCTAACTAGCGCACGTTGCAGCTTTATAATTTTTTTCTATGCACTTAGACAGGATGATCCAATAATGCTTAAGCTTAGAAACATTTTTAAGAGTGATGTTTTTGTGTTCGTTGAAACAAGGAGCGTTATTTTAAAGAGAAATATTTTTGTTTCTACTAAGAAGAGAATGTTTTTGTTTTACTAAATTTGAAGGGATTAAGCTATAATTTCATAAACGATTGATTACGTTTTATCATTGTAGATTCGCAAAAAGAAAATGCAAAATCTTAGGAAAAAACTGTAAAGCTCAAACTGGCAGTATATTTCGGATCATGTGTGAACATGATGTTGTCCTGGTTAGGGGTCCGTGACGTTATCCGAAAATGAGGGTCAAATAAATAAAACTCCATTTCAAATTTTGGTGGAAAATGGTACTTTTTGCTCCTTAACTCTTGAAATGATTCATGGTTAACGTTAGTCTTGAGGAATTTTTTGGAGAATTTGGCTTTTGTTTGACTTGTTTTGTTGCAGTTTTGAAGCACATTCGTATATCCAATAACTACAAGTAATCGTAGTGCATTGATGAATTCCTTCTTCTTGAAGTTTCACATTTATCGATTTTGGCATTTTTCCGTGTTTATGGTGCCGTATAGTGCTTCTTGTAGAATTGGGAATACTTCATTCTCTCATTTATGCCTAGAATTTTCAAAATTTTGACTATTTAATTGTATACTGTTTCTTGTAGAATTTGGAATACTTCATTATTCATTCACGACTACATTTATCTTACTTTTTGTTATTATTTTTTGAGATTCTTGAACAATTCCTTCTTCATGAAGTACTTGATCTATTCAGCATTGCTGTATTCATATGGCCATTTGAATTTTGCTTTGAATATGGCTATTTAAAATTTGCTTCTTATAGCTCGTGCATTATTAAGCATTGGCCTATTCCTGAGTTTATTCATCCGTTCTCGAATGTTCACACATGATAAGTTGAAATATGCCGAGCCGATTTCAGTTGTTTTTAAACTTCAGTTTTTTTTCAATTCCTTCTATTAGCTCACACTCTCCCTACATTTTAATCTTGTTCACATTTTCAATCCTTCATAAAACACTTTTTATTCATCCACTCAAGTTCAAATACATTTTTTTATCTTGTAGTGGAGGACACTGGATGTTAATATAGTTTTTTCAAATATTCATTCATTCATTAAATTTAATTGATTCATTTTTAGTTTTTTTTTAGATTTAAGTAGCATGTATCTACCAATAGATGTCGCCAGATAAATTAAAAAAAAAAAAAAATGAACGAAAAGTATTATAAAGGACTTTCCGCAAAAAGAGTGAAAAAAAATTGGAATTGACTTTAAATTTTTTATATTACTTGTTGATTTGAAATTCTTTGAGACTTTTTTTTTTGCATTTGTGTTAATTACAAACAGACCATCGAAATGTAAGTGTGTAAGCCTTTAAGTTCGACTTTTATCCCCCCAATTGTGTGAGAAAAATCCGGGAAATTTCCCCCTGACTATCGACGGAAAGATATCATAACATAGGAAAGATATATCCCACGTGATATATCTGAAGATTTACAATAGCTTTCAGCCTATTATAGTTCATACTGAAAACTTAATTACATTTGAACTCTCACAACGTTCAAAATTCTCTTCAATAGTTTTTGTGGCATCGACAAGGGGTAACCTAAAAACCTAAAATCCATCTAATCTTAAATTATTTTAATTTTAATTTTAATTTTATATTTTACTTTTATTTATTATTTGTTTAATTATATTTTAACTTTTTAAGAGTGCCAATAATTTAATTTTTGAAACTTTTATCTTGCATTTCTTATTCACTAACCTTAAGTAGCCAATTAAAAGTAGTAAATTTTGTATATGAATTAAGATGATTAGGTTAAGGGGGTCTGTTCCCATGGGTACTCCGTAATCGGCACGCCAGTTGCCATTTGAATCCTCAAGCAGAATTATTTTTGTATTCTTGGAGTTGTCCAAAAATGGACACTTCTCTCCCGGACTTTTTGGGGATCCGGCATTAAACGGGATTTTCCCAACAACAGACGGATTTAGGAGCTTCAGGTCTCCCGCTGCCTCTCAGGGACATTAGCGGGGTTCATTTGCAATGCAAATCACACCCATCCCTTCCACTCTCTCATTCTTTCAACGTCGGGACCTCGAGGCTCGTTCGAACATTCTGAAAGAACTTCAACACAAACTGAGCATTACTTAAAAAATGGCACTTTTCCCTTTTTAAAACGGGACGAAAAAATTTGCCTTGGATTATTTTTTTTTTTTGTGTATAAAAATCTGTTTAAGTGATGAAAATTGATAAAATTTTTCCCCCAGGTTTAAACATTGCCTTGATTAATGGGCGATTGGATTTCGTTTTATTGCGTCAACCACATTAAAGAAGGTGACACTCGCCCTTAGAACGTCTTCATTAGGTATTCCGTTATTGCTATAAGCTCCAATTACGTGTGACACCGTGTTTCTTAAAGGCGGCTAATGGATGTCGAGTTTTTTTATGAGGAAGATGTTGTAATGAGTTTTCGTTAATTACTTTTTAATGGATGTTTTGAATATATTTTAATAAGATGTGCCTTTTTTTTTCAATTCCTTCTATTAGCTCACACTCTCCCTATATATATATCTTGTTCAACTTTCCAATCGTTCATAAAATACTTTTTATTCTTCCACTCGAGTTCAGATACATTTTTTAAAACTTGCAGCGGATGACACAAGTTGTTAATACAGTTTTCTCAAATATTCATTCATACATTCAATTTAATTCATCAATTTTAGTTTTTCTTAGATTTGAGTTGCATATATCTACCAATAGAGGGCGCCAGATAAAAAAAAATGAATGAATGTTATTTATAAAAGACTTTCTGCAATAGAGTGAAAAAAAGTAGGAATTGACTTAAACAAATTTTTTTTTGGAACTGGCGCATTCAGTGTTTTCGGTACCCATCAAGATTGGACGCGTTTGAGGCCCAAAATAGAATGTACCGATCCTTTTGAAATTCCAACATCAGCAGCAAGGTCTGTAATTCTAAATCGACGGTTAGCAAGCACCCAATCTATAATTGTTTGGACGTGAGCTTCGTCGATTGAAGTTGGTGTTTGCCCAGAGGGCTCTTCGTCTTCGGCCTTCCTCTCTGCCTTCTTTGAACTGCGTATAAAACTTGTAGACATTTCTTTTCGATACAGGAATGCTCACCGAAAGCCTTCTGCGACATTCTATACGTTTCCAAAACAAAATTGAATGCACGTTCTTTGCTCAATTTATTCGCCCATTTCAAAAATCGCCACAAAGCCAACCATTACTCAAACACTCATGAATATTTTGATGTCAATTTTACACAGATGTCAAGGGCAGTGTCACCAACCTAAAAAGAAAAAAAAAATTGAAATTCCATAAGCCCGGGAATTTTAAATTGAAAACTGGTCTTAGAAAAAGAATTAAACGAGGTCACTCTTTTTGATGATGATACATGTGGCTCAATGATACCTGTGGGTTATACGCTTTTGCAGATTGCAAGCAGAAAATTATAGAATTTGTTACAATGTTGTGTATCATGTCTTTCAACTTAATCTTAACTTTTACCGTCATTTATTGACTCATATGTCGTATTCCCTTTAGTCTCTGAGGAAGGGGACGCATCAAAAGGGGTGATCGGTTCGTATACAATTAGGCGAATGGCTGCCTCTAGACGCTCGGCGTAAACCCATCAGGGTGATGGCGAATCAGTGTTGTTTGGAGACTCGGGCGGATATGCCAAAGTGGATTCACTGTGATGTAACCTGAATATTGAAACAGGGTTGGGATTTGAGAGAACATTCAAGCTTGGCGTCAGTGCACAGTAGAATAAGAATCCATACGTAATTAAGGTCGGCAGGATCCTGAAATATTTCAGCTTGCGTGTGTAAAATCTACTATAATAAATAGTACAAAAAAAAAAAAAAGAAAACCAGCATGACGTTCAAAGTTTAAAAGAATAAAGTAAGTAGGTTGCTGGCACTTCAGGTAAGGTAAACTTCGACGACATTTTTAAGCATAATTATAAATGACTGGAACTATCTTTTACAAGAAAGATAATGGAAAAGGTGCACATTTAAAATGTAGAAATATTTGATTTGATTTTGAGCCAATCTTCACTTTATCATCATTTAATATCAATTTAATTTCTGTTTCACGGGGTAAGATTGTCAGACATACGCTCCACGCTGAACGGTCAGATGAAAATGATCAGATGCTTAAAGTGGATTCCTGTCCAGTAAGGTGGAAAACGGTCAGATGTTTAAAGTGGATTCCGAACTACTACAAACATTAATGGAACCTCCGGGAGTCGAACACGAAACCTGTAGCACCGAGCGCCAGAGATTATTTTTTTCATGATATATTAATATTCCTGTATTAATAATAATATTTCAAAATAAATTATATCCATTTCCGAGAACATTTATGATAATAATATTGCAATGTTGATTGAAAACTGTTATGTATTAGTGTTTTATGCAATTTAATATATAAAATGTTTATACATTAAATTTAAAATAAAAATATAAGAAATTTTAATGACATACATTTAAACTTATGGGCCTCATGGCCTAGTGGTTAGCGCTCTGGCGGTCAGTACCACAGGTTTCAGGTTTGAATCCCCCACCATACAAATTAAAATAATTACTGCAAATTGAAAAAGGAGTTTATTTTGCGAAATTTTAACGATGCGAATTTTGTGCTCTCGATGAAACACTCTCCGGAATGTCTGCTCCGGAAAGACGAATAGTTTCATTTAATAGATGTCTGATTGCGAAGAAAAGCAGGAATGTCTATTTTCATGTAAACAACATACAAGCATAGTTGATATGCGACTGATTGAAAAAAAATTAAAAAAAAATAAATTATAAAAATCCTGAAAATAATTTTTTTTTTTTTTCCTAATGCAGCTGGCAAACACTTAGACAGTTTTCTTTCATGCCTTAAGGCAAGCGCTGCACCGACGTTACTCACTTAACATTAACTAGGAAGTACGTGTATCTTGAAGATAAGCTACGACGAGAAGTAAAGATACCGCCGCAACGCTCTACGATCTTGCTAGACCGGGACCTACGGCTTAAAGTGGATTCCAAAAATATGCAAAGCAAAGCTCTCTCAAAGTACACTTCCATCTTACTGACAGGAATTTAGAAATTCAGTACAAGATGTCATTCGAGTTTCATTTCTTCCAAATGACAGTTTCATTAGAATTTAATTCATGTATACAGCTCGAACATATTATTTGTCTATATATTACATTTTTAACTCATTTGTATTAACCAGTACATATACTGAGTTCATTAATATGCTATAATCGATCTTAAATTGCATAACTATCGCTTAAAGTTAAAGTATTTTTTAATTGATGTGTAGAAATCGCTACTTTAAATTTCAAAAATATATATATTGTTATATTTTTTTACGTTGCACATACCACGTTCATTTAAAATTAGAAAATGTTACATTTTTAACTATTGCATATAACTCTTTCATTTAAAGTTAGAAAGGTTATTATGTTTTTAAAATTTATATCTGTAATTTGTTAATTTAATATCGGAAAATATAATAATATGATTATAAATACAATATATACAGAGTCGTAACTCCAGCTAAGTAAGAAAGTAACCAAGTAAGAAACAAGTTTTAATCCACAAATATGGTGAGCTTTTCTCGATGCTGACGCAAGCGAGTCTTGCAGCGGTGGTGTGGTTTTTCTCCCATATTACGATTCGGTGCAGCTGCCCCCTGCACACTGTTTGTACCAACCATAAATGAATAGCAAGTTCCCTTTAAACATACATTTAAAAACTGTTCAGATCTATCTATCTATGTATAGAAATATACATACACACAGGCATTATTTATATATAAATGTAGATAGATATATAAAGGCCGATGATGTTTCGGCTTCGAGTCCCGGTGGTGCTATGGATGTTTGTAGTGGTTCGCAATAAGCAGTAGGTTAATAATCTAATATGGATAGTAGGGCTGACAACACTAACCCGTAAAAAAAAAAAAAAAAAAAACTGTTTCGGAATCTGCCAACATGCAGACGGCCATGGTCCAACATAGTCTGTAGTGCCAGGAAGTTAGTTTATGTATATATGAAAGACCCAATTCTCTTTTAAAATTTTAACAGCTAAAACTTTAAAAGGAAACAGAAAAAAATACTTATTTGATATACTTAAAATTTACTGAATTGTTGCCAATTTTTTTTTTTAATTACAGAGAAAATAAATAAAATATTATTATTTGAAAAACAGCCTAAGATAAACTGCTTATACATCTAGTAACTGAAAATTTAACGGAATTTGCATTCTATTGATTTAATATATCTAGGTTTATATCAATAAAAATAATCTTAAACTAAATAAAAACATTATAATTTTAAGATCCTAAAATCTTAATTAAATTGAAATTCCTTCCCATTTAGCAAAACCAGAGATAATTTTTTTTTATTGCATAATTGAATTTGTTCTGATAAGAAAAACATCTTTTAAATAGCAGAAACGACAACATGTAAACACAGCATAAATTAAGTTCCATCTCCTGTAGATTATTTTTTCTTTTTGCCAGAGCAAATCGATTACAGAGAAGATGAAAGTATCGTAATCGAAATCCGATGCTACTCCCACTCAACTCTAAAATTTAATTTTGACGCAGCCATTTTTTAACCCGCTTATCACGAAATAATCACTTATTTCGGGTGTCTGATAAGACGACGAACTGAACTGAATTGACTCAAATATATCCTATTAAGAAATTTCTCTTTGTGCGGTGGCAGCAAATATGGATCGAATGGAATATTTTGCGATGTTGTGCTGAGGGGAAATTGGAATGCGTTCTTTATTCAGTGCTCGCTGTGAGATGTTTGTCCTTTTAAATGAGATTAATCCGACGTTGAACAACATAAAAGAGACGTCGTGTTTGAAGGGAGAGATTACATTTCACGAGGAAGAACATTTTGATAATAAAGGGCGTGAAATTTAATTATGAAGTCGGAGTTAGTCGGCAGTCGAAATAAGACTTCGGTTAAAAATTCCGACTCCTTTTAAAATTCTGAGAATTAATGTTAATTAAATGTTAAGGAGGCATTTCAATTATATACAACCAGTAGTAAAGACAGCGACGTAATTTGCCACTGGTAGTAATAATATTACCATTAACAAAGTAACCGCTTTGGCAGCAAACCACAGTATTGGTAAGACTTTGCCCAGGGCTGATGCTTATCTGAAGCTATGGATCCACCATTAAAGAATATCTTATAGGCTCTATCTTCTGTTATCAAAAACAAAAAGATTCAACGTATTACAAACAGAGCATCTTTGTGATGAAAATGTACAATAATCTTGCCCCCAGCTATTTTGCACTACTTTGTTATCTATTAATTGAATATTAATTTTTTTTTGTTTAAGATTTTCTTATAAGCAAATTTAGAGTAATTTTTAAGTGAGTGTGAATAACACAACATACTGCAAAGTTGTAAAAATATATTGTTGATACAAAAAAATTATAGTTATATAAATTAAATAAAAGTGATTGAATTTATTTCAGAAAATTTTTCTAAATCCATTAATAAAGATCATCGCTCACAAAATTACAGTAAAGAGTCAGCAATCAAGAGTCGGTATAAGAAAGTCGACTCAAGAGTTCGGAAATTTTTTGGTCAGTTTGACAATTCTAGGAAGATGCACAATCGCAATAAAACGAAAGACAAACAAAACGCAATAAAACGAAATTTAATCTCTCATTAATCCAAAGCATTTTAAACCTGGGGGAAAAATTTTATCAATTTTCATCACTTAAACAGATGCCATACGTAAAAAAAAAAAAAAAAAAGGCAAATCTTTTTCGTCCTTTTTAAAAAGGACAAAGTGCATTTTTTTGAAGTAATGTTCAGTTCGTATTGAAGTTCCTTTAGAATGTTCGAACACGCCTCGAGGTTCCGACGTGAAGGAGTGAGCATTGCATTGCAAATCCTGAGACCCTACCGTAAATCTTCAAATATAAAAGCTTTTTGTGAACCACGTGAATACTGGTTCAACAGAACAAAGAAACAAAAAATATATATTCGTAGAACAATTTTTAAGAAAATCTCATACTACTGTGTCCAAAAAAAAGTAGTATGAAAAAAAGTAGTATTGTTCAAGAAAAAAGAGCAAAATTCCTGGGGCATATGGGATTTCAATTTTTTTCTTCTTTTTTTAGGTTGCTGACACTATGCACCTGTGGGAAATTTGACGTCAAAATATTCAAGAGTGTTTGAGTGGCTTTGTTTGGCTTTTTGCTAAAACTGATTCCAGCGTTTTTGAAATGTCAGAATTCATTGAGCAAAGAACTTGCATTCCATTTTGTTTGCGAAAACGTATAGAATGTTGCAGAAGGCATTCGGTGAGCACACCTATATCAGAAAGAAATGTTTAGAAGAGGTATACACAGTTCAAAGAGGGCAAAAAGAACGCATGGAAGACGAAGAGCCCTCTGGTCGCCCTCCTCCCCTCAACCGACGAAGCTCACGTCCTCGTTGGGTGCTTGCAAACCATCTATTTACAATTAGAGACCTTACTGCTGATGTTGGAATTTCAAAAGGATCGTTCATCAAACGCGTCACATCTCGATGGGTACCGAAAACACTGAATACTCCAGCTGAATACGCTGAATACTGAATACGCCAGCTCACACTGGATTGATTCTCCGTGATATTTTCTTCAAAAATGAAACTTATATCGTTCCACAACCACCTTATTTAGCATCGTGGAACTTCTGGCTATTCCCTAAACTCAAAAGACCACACCGTTTTGAGTCGCTTGAAGGGATTCAACGTGAATCGACGTGGGCTTTGAATCCCTCCGCTGACTTTTTAGCATGTATTGAGAATCGTTGGCATAAGTGCATTAGGTCGGAGGGGATATCTTTGAAAGCGATGAAAAATAAGAAGGGGTACATTTTCCTTCACGTTTCGTGTTCATCATATAGAGGAATCTCTTTAGAAGGTTCATGAATGAGGATACATGAATTTGGAAGAATAAATAAAGAATTTTTGAAAAACCCTCTTTGGGCACAGTAGTATATTGCCAAAGGTTTCTTTGTGAAGAAAAGTATTATAAATTAATTGCATTAATAGAGTAAATAGTTTGTTACAGCGGTCAGAGTGTGAAACAATTCCCGTTCATCCGAACACTATCATCCATATTACATTTCAATCTGCGATGCGTGAATTGAATTATTCCGCCTGTGAAATCCGTTTTGTGATTTATTATTCAGCGGAGGGGACCGCAACAGCAAATTCCGCGTAATCCACTGGCTCTAATCAGAGTGTGTTGTTAGAACAGGACATCGGTGGGGGGGGGACAATCGGAATTCCAAATGAGACCCCCATAGGGAGTCGCTTACCGGTGCGACTTCCGCAAAAGACCTACGAAGCGCACGAATTGCGAGAATTAAAATATGATTGTGATAAATGAATCCATCTCAAACAGTTCTAGCGTAATTGACTCCTAAATACCGGAATGCAAGGCGGAGGGAGCTAGTCAAATGGATCACTGTTTCCGGACATCAATGGGTCTTGCGTTACGCACACCATAACGCCACCGACCCACTATGAAGTTGTCGTTGATTTCAGAAGTGAAGAAACTTGATCGTACAGAGTAAAGCATCTCGCAGAATCTAGTTTACGGGTTTTACGGCTGCAACACCCAAATGTGGGACAGGTAGCCATAAAGTCCTTCCGGAAGGAAATGATGGGTGGCCCATTCGTGGCCCACAAATACACAACATAAAAAGCACAGCACCAAAATATATAGAAAGTAGTAACTTGCGCCCATGCCAGGACACGTAGATTCTTCTAAAGCAGAGGCATAAAAAATCGTCCTAACATCCATTAAAAAGTAATTAACGGAACTCATTACAACATCTTCTTCCCAAAAAACTCGGCATCCATTAGCCGTCTTTTAAGAAACATGGTGTCACACGTAATTGACCTTATAGCAAAACGGAATACTTAATGAAGACATTCTAAGGGTGAGTGTCATCCTTTTTAATGTGGTTGACGCCATAAAATGAAATCAATCGCGCATTAATCAAGGCATGTTTAAACCTGGGGAAAAATTTTATCAATTTTCATTACTTGAACAGATTTTATAAATAAAAAAATAAATCAAAGGTAAGTCTTTTTTCGTCCCTTTTTAAAAAGAGGAGAAGTGCGTTTTTTTAAGTAATGTTCAGTTTGTATTGATGTTCCTTTAAAATGTTCGAACAAGCCTCGAGGTCCCGACATTAGGGAGAGAGAGTGAGTGAGGGGGTAGCGGGTGCGATTTGCATTGCAAATGAGACCCCGCTGATGTCCCTGAGACACGGCGGGTGATCTGGAGCTCTAAATCCGTCCGTTGTTGGAAAATTCCGTTTAATGCCGGATCCCGAAAAGTTCCGGGAGAAAGAAGCGGCCATTTTTGGACCATTCCAAGAATTAAAAAATAAGTCATTCTTTTGTGAGAGTTCAAATGTAATTTTTTTAGTACACATTCAAATAGGATGAAGGCTATTGTAAATCTTCAAATATACTACTCTGTCTAAAAAGTAAGACCCATTGAGTAGTTTGAAGAGATTCAACGTGAATCGCCACGCGCTTTGAAGGCCATCCCTGCTGATAACTTTTTAGCATGCATTGTTGATTGGAGGAAAAGTTGGCATGAGTGCATTGTGTCCGAAGGGGATTACTTGGAAGGCGATGAAATAAATTTGGAAGAATAAATAAAGATTTTGTGAAAAAAAAAATTATTGGTCTTAATTTTTGTGCGCAGTAGTAAAAGGATCGATGACGAGTATAAAGAGTTTCGTAGCGATAAACAGGGTGTCTGATGTGGAATTTCCCGGGTTTTCTCCCACACAATTGAGAGGCCACAAGTCCAACTGATAGGTGCAGATACTTATATTTCGGTGGTCTGTTTGTGATCAACACAAGTGGAAAACATGTCACAAAGAATTTCAAATAAAAAAAAAATGAACATTCAAACAATTGAAATCTGCTCCTCAAATTTCAACTTATCATGTGTGAACATTGGAGAACGCATGAATAAACTCAGGAATAGGTCAATGTTTAATAATGCGCGAGTTATACGAAGCAGATGATCGGAATACTACAAGAATGGCCAAATTCAAATAGCCATATGAATAGAGCAATGCTGAATAGATCAAGTACTTCATGAAGAAGGAATTGCTCAAGAATCTCTAAAAATAATAACAAAAGTAAGATAAATGTCGCCGTGAATGAAGAATGAAGTATTCCCAATTCTACAAGAAACATTATCATATTCAATAGCCAAGAGAATATACCGAAGTTTGAACATTCTAGACATAAAAAAAGAAAAATGAAGTATTCCAAATACAATAAGAAGCATTATACAGCTCAATAGGCGTGAGAAAATGACAATAGTGATAAATGTGAAACTTCAAGAAGAAAGAATGGCCCCACTCACTACGAGCACTTATAGCTATTGGATATACAAATGTCTTTAAAGCATACTACAAAAACACTTCTAGCAAAAGCCAAATTCTCCAGAAAATTCCTTAAAACTAACGTTATTCATGAAGCATTTTAAGTGTTAAGGGGTTAAAGTGTTAAGGGGTTGCCTTTCGTGTGCAAATAAAGTCCATGGACCCTGATGGCCGAGTGGCTAGCATTTTTACGTTCGCTACCACACGTTTCGGGTTCGAATCCCGGCGGTACCATGTAGCGGTTTGGAATCCACTTTAAACCGTAGGTCCCGGTCTAACAGGTTATTAAAGCGTTGGGGGGGCAGTGTTACTCGTGTCCGTAGCCTATCACTACACGTGGCTACACGTGTGCCCTGGGTAGTGCTAAATGAGTAACAGCGGTGCAGCCGTTGATTTTGGCATAAAGATGAACAAATGTGCAAATACCCACATGAAGATCGATTTGCAAAAGCTAAGTGAAAGAGTGGGTAAACAATTATCGCATTAGTAAAATAAATATTTTTTAATGAGTTCATTTTTTTTTTATTCGTTTACATTTATATATTTTTGTGCATTTAGTATCATTATTATTATACTATTCTATGCTTATCTGTGAGAATAACACAAAAATAATAACTCTTTATGCTACAATGTTTGACTACTTAAAAAAAAAGTTTAGAGTGGGTCTAAATCTAATAGAGAGAGATATAACTTTATTGGCGGCCTGCGGAGTTAGCATGCATTTCCAAAGTGGCCCTCAAGATCATTTTAATTGGTTACAACTGGTATATATTTTATTAGAAATAAGGACAGTAAGGAAAAGACTGCTGGTTATTTATTTCAAATTGTTTTTTTTTTTTACATCCCACGTTCTTGTATATAATACTCCATAAATGTCTTCAGAAAAACAAATTTGACTGAAACAGAATCGATAGGCCTAGCACACATTTGAAGCAAAATTCCAAAAAGTTTGCAAAAGCAGTTTATTAACAAAAGATCGCACAAAGTTCAGTTTGAACAGAAAAATTAGCAATCTCCATGCATGCGAATTTTATTCCTCATAAAGAGCGTTAAAAGTTTGGGAAATGCGCGCGCAGTTACTGTGCAGCGTGAACATAAACAAGCAGAAGCACAAGAATCGCAAAGTGAGCACTTTTGCAAAAGTTCTGCTTCGAACCGCTCGCTCTGCAGTGTTTGTTAAAAGATTAATGATTGCCGCTAGCGCCAGAGAAGAATGAGGGGAAAAAAAAGGGAAAATGTTCGTTCCCTCGTTTTGCTCTTTGTAATTAGACACCAATGATTCCTTCCTTTCTGTAATTTATGCGAGAGACGGGCTTCAAAATTTTGGCTCAACTTTTGCAACTCCTCGTTGGCTGATATTTTAATGGTTTATTGTTGCTCTTGGGATGAAGTGCGATTTTTCATCCGCTGTTGCTGGTGCAAATATCGGCTCAAAAGTAATTCCGGGAGCTGTTGCTTTTTTTTCCGATCTCCGCTGTTTCTGTGGTCGTTTATTTGTTATCAATTCCGTTCATTTATTTCATTTTGTAGAAAACGTAACCCAATTTAAATGACTTGCAACGGATACAATTGGCGAATAACTTTATTTATTTCGTATTGTTTTTTATACACAAATTACTGTGGCAAAAGCAAAAACAATTATTTTTTTTTTTTCAAAAACTCTTTATTTTATCTTCCAAATTTATTTCATTGCCTTTAAAGTAATGCCCTCCGGACACAATGCACTTACGACAACTTTTCCTCCAATCCTCAACGCATGCTGAAATTCCAACATGATCAGCAATATCTCTAATTGTAAATCGACGGTTTGCAAGCACCGAATCTTTCATTTTTTGGACGTGAGTTTCGTCGGTTGAGGTGGAGGGTCGGTCAGAGGGCTCTTCGTCTTCAACGCGTTCTTTTAAGAAATAAGAAATTCTATTTCTAATAGAATATAATGGAAAGAGGAAAGTTTCTCGCTTGTTGTTCGTTCACGGAGGCACGTTCCGATATAGGAATGCTAACCGAATGCCTTCTGCAACATTCCATACGTTTCAGCAAACAAAATTGAATGCAAGTTGTTTACTCAATTCATTCAGACACTTCAAAATCGCCGGAATCCGTTTTAGCGTCTAACAAATCCAAGCGTAACTCAAACACCAACGAACATTTTGACATACAATTTCTCACAATTATCAAGGGCAGCGCCAGCAACCGTAAAAAGAAAAAACCCCGTTCAGTGGGAGCAGCATCGGATTTCGATTACGATACTTTCATCTTCTCTGTAATCGATTTGCTCTGGCAAAAAAAAAGAAAAATAATCTGCAGGAGATGGAACTTAATTTATGTTGTGTTTATATGTTGTCATTTCTGCTATTTAAAAGATGTTTTTCTTATCAGAACAAATTCAATTATGCAATAAAAAAAAAAAATCACTGGTTTTGCTAAATGAGATGGATTTTAAATTTAATTAAGATTTTAGCATTTTAAAATCATAATGTTATTATTTAGTTTAAGATTATTTTTATTGATATAAATTAAACCAATAGAATGTAAATTCCATTAAAATTTCAGTTAGATGGATAAATATTTCGTCTTAAGCTCGATTTCCAAATAATATTTCATTTATCTTCTCTGTAATTATAAAATATATTGGCAACCATTCAGTAAGTTTTAAGTATACCAAATAAGTATTTTTTTGTCTATTTCCTTTTTACTGTTACAGATAACTGTTAAAATTTAACAAAGAAATTGGATCATTCATATGTATATATATATATATATATATGATCATTTTTCAATCCTCATTTTTCGCCATTATTATATTGCATTTAAATATTTGGTTTTTTTGTTTGGTTTGGTTTTGGCTTATTTTTGTGACCCTTTATTATTTTATTTTCCTCATTTTTAAATTTCATTCACAAAATAAAAATTGAAGGCGGATTGAATAAAGTATTAACAAAAATGAACAAAAATCATAAAGACTAACAAAAGTAAAAATTTCCCAAACTTTTTAATTATAGTAAAATAATAAATATAAAGACGAATTGAAATTACAATAAAAAATAAAAATAAAAATAAGAAAAAAATTTAAATTATAATATAAATAAAATAATGAAGGCATACAAAAGTTTGTAATATTCCAAACATGTTATGTGTCGTACAGTAACCAACCAATAGTAAGGTATTGTAACCAACCTGTGACCTAAAACGAATCGAGAAATTTAAAACCAAATGAAAAATTAAAAGCTGACAAAATATTAGTAATATTCCCAAAAAAAAAGATTTTTTACAATATAATAATACACGGAATACACAAGAGGTAAACCTAAGACGGATTGAAAAAATAATAAAAAATTACAATATAATAATAAATATAATAAAATAAATAAAATAATAAATGCTTGTAAAAGGAAATAATATACTTAATAAATAAATTATTTTCTTTTCTTACCCTTTATTACTTTATTTTTTTTTTTATTATTATTTTTTTTATTTATTTATTTTTTCAATCGCCGACCAGTCTTGAACTATGCTTGTATGGGATTGCATTGCGGTTAAAAAGTGCTTTAAATAATTCCATTCACTGTTTACTTGAAAATAGACATTCCTGCTTTTCTGCACAATCAGACATTTATTAAATGAAACAATTCATTGGTTCCGGAGCAGACATTCACGTTGCATCGAAAGCACAAAATTCGCAACTTTAAAAATCTCGCAAAATAAACTCCTTTTTTTCAAATTCAGTAATTAATTTAATTTTTTGTGGTGGGGGCGAGAATTCCTGGAATTATATTAACTAATTAAGATTCGAAAATGCTAATTCCCCCTCATTACGAAGCTAATTTGCTTTTGATCTGCTTTCTTGAGATAAAACTTTTATTTAATTAACCCATTTTTCAGTTTTTAAACACAGAATTCATTTGGGAAAGACGACGAGTTAACGGAAGTTTGCTTTTTTAGTGTTAATACGAATTTAATAATTAACTCCTTTACGAAAAATAAAAATAAAAATTGCACCTACTGTTTATTTGTAAAAATATTTGAACGTTCCGATAAAGAAAAAAGGGACTGATTTAACTTTTAAACATCAATATTAAGTTTAATTAACTTTTAAACGCAGCTATTAAAATAAGTGAATTAATTTTTAAATGTAACTATTTTTCTTGGTAGCAAATTCACTTAATCTTTTAGGGTCGAATATAATAATTGAAATATTTAATTCGAATGCAGTGTAACGAAAGTGATATTATGGTGATTGAAACTGAAATGTTATATGTAAATAGAATTAAAATGTTCTTGTATTTCATTTAAAATCTCTTCCAACTTAAATGTTAGAAATTTATTTTTAGGGATTTTATTTCGCTTCAATAATTTTACTACGATTAAAAATAATAAACCGAAAAATAAAAATTTGTACCTTAATATATTTAATTAATAAGTTAAATGTAGGCCATTAAAATTTCTTATATATATATATATATATACAATGTACGTTATATTACTATATGCCATTTCTTCTCTACAAAAGGCAACAAAATATTTGTGCTGGACTTTCTCTGAGTCAACTGTTCAGATTTCAATTTATAAGATTGTCATGTTGTTGTTCTAAGAGTTAATAATTATGCCATAAGCAAGGGCTGCACCGCTCTCTTTTATCACATTGAGCCAGGAGGCATGCGTAGCTTTGAAGGTATACTACTAGCGCTAGTAACACTAACCCCACAACGTTCTACGATCACATTAAACCGGTACCTACGGTTTAAAGTGGATTCCGAACCACCACAAACATTCAAGACACTGCCCGGACTCAAAACCAAAACATTTGGTACCGAGTGGCCAGAGCGCTAGCCACTCGGCCACCAGGCTCCATAAATTCATAATTTTGCTTAAAAATGTCATCGGTTAAAAATGTATCTTCCCTGAATTGCCAGCAAACTTCCTACCTTCTTTTCATAATCTTTGAACGTCATTCTGTTTTTTTTTCTTTTTTGTACTATTTATTATTGTACATTATACACATTCACAAGCTGAAATATTTCAAGATGCCGCCGACTTTAATTACACTAGGAATCTTATTCAACTTCTTCTATTAGATCGCACTCTCCCTATATATATCTTGTTTACATTTTCAATCGTTTATAAAATACTGTTTAAGCATCCACTTGAGTTCAAATACATTTTTTGAAACCTGTAGGGGAGGACACTGGATGTTAATATAGTTTTTCAAATATTCGTTCAGTATGGAATTTCAATTTTTTTTTTCTTTTTAGGTTGCTGGCACTGCCCTCGACATCTGTGTGACATTTCACATCAAAGTATTCATCAGTGGTTGAGTGACGCTTCGCTTTGTGAGACGCTCAAGCGGATTCCGGCAATTATTGAAATATCTGAATGAATTGATTAAAGAACTTGCATTCAATTTAGTTTGCGGAAACGTATAAAAATGTTGCAGAAGACATTCAGTGAGCATTCCTATATAGGAAAGAAATGTTTACAAGTGGTATAAACAGTTAAAAAAAAAAAAGCAGAGAAGAGGAAGAGCCCTCGGGTCGACTCCCCACCTCAACCGGCGAAGCTCAATTCCAAAAAATTAAAGATTGGGTTCTTGCAAACCGTCGATTTACAATTAGAGACCTTGCTGATGATGTTGGAATTTCAAAAGGATCGGTCCATTCTATTTTGGCCTTCAAACGCGTCCAATCTAGATTGGTAAACTCAAAAGACCACTCGGGGGACACCGTTTTATGTATATTTTCCTCCACGTTTCGTGTTCATCATAGAGGAACATCTTTAGAAGTTTCATGAATAAAGATACATGAATTTGGAAGAATAAATAAAGAGTTTTTGAAAAAGTAGCACAGTAGTATATTGCCAAATGTTTCTTTGTGGAGAAGAGTATTATACATTAATTACATTAGTAGGATAAGAGCTCGTTGCAGTGGTCAGAATGCGAAACAATTCCCGTTCATCCGAATGCTATATAGTATTACATTTCAATCTACGATGCACGAATTAAATTATTCCGCCTGTGAAATCCGTTTTGTGATTTATTATTCAGCAGAGCGGACCGCAACAGCAAATTCCGCGTAATCCACTGGCTCTAATCAGAGTGTGTTGTTAGAACAGGACATCGGGGGGGACAATCGGAATTCCAAATGAGACCCCCCCATAGGGAGTCGCTTACCGGTGCGACTTCCGCAAAAGACCTACGAAGCGCACGAATTGCGAGAATTAAAATATGATTGTGATAAATGAATCCATCTCAAACAGTTCTAGCGTAATTGACTCCTAAATACCGGAATGCAAGGCGGAGGGAGCTAGTCAAATGGATCACTGTTTCCGGACATCAGTGGGTCTTGCGTTACGCACACCATAACGCCACCGACCCACTATGAAGTTGTCGTTGATTTCAGAAGTGAAGAAACTTGATCGTACAGAGTAAAGCATCTCGCAGAATCTAGTTTACGGGTTTTACGGCTGCAACACCCAAATGTGGGACAGGTAGCCATAAAGTCCTTCCGGAAGGAAATGATGGGTGGCCCATTCGTGGCCCACAAATACACAACATAAAGCACAGCACCAAAATATATAGAAAGTAGTAACTTGCGCCCATGCCAGGACACGTAGATTCTTCTAAAGCAGAGGCATAAAAATCGTCCTAACATCCATTAAAAAGTAATTAACGGAACTCATTACAACATCTTCTTCACAAAAAACTCGGCATCCATTAGCCGTCTTTTAAGAAACATGGTGTCACACGTAATTGGACCTTATAGCAAAAACGGAATACTTAATGAAGACATTCTAAGGGTGAGTGTCATCCTTTTTAATGTGGTTGACGCCATAAAATGAAATCCAATCGCGCATTAATCAAGGCATGTTTAAACCTGGGGAAAAATTTTATCAATTTTCATTACTTAAACAGATTTTATAAATAAAAAAATAAATCAAAGGTAAGTCTTTTTCGTCCCTTTTTAAAAAGAGGAGAAGTGCGTTTTTTTTAAGTAATGTTCAGTTTGTATTGATGTTCCTTTAAAATGTTCGAACAAGCCTCGAGGTCCCGACATTAGGGAGAGAGAGTGAGTGAGGGGTAGCGGGGGCGATTTGCATTGCAAATGAGACCCCGCTGATGTCCCTGAGACACGGCGGGTGATCTGGAGCTCTAAATCCGTCCGTTGTTGGAAAATTCCGTTTAATGCCGGATCCCGAAAAGTTCCGGGAGAGAGAAGCGGCCATTTTTGGACCATTCCCAGAATTAAAAATAAGTCATTATTTTGTGAGAGTTCAAATGTAATTAAGTTTTTAGTACGCACTCGAATAGGATGAAGGCTATTGTAAATCTTCAAATATAACACTCTGTCTAAAAGTAAGACCCATTGAGTAGTTTGAAGAGATTCAACGTGAATCGCCACGCGCTTTGAAGGCCATCCCTGCTGATAACTTTTTAGCATGCATTGATGATTGGAGGAAAAGTTGGCATGAGTGCATTGTGTCCGAAGGGGATTACTTGGAAGGCGATGAAATAAATTTGGAAGAATAAATAAAGATTTTGTGAAAAAAAAAAAAAAAAAAATTATTGGTCTTAATTTTTGTGCGCAGTAGTAAAAGGATCGATGACGAGTATAAAGAGTTTCGTAGCGATAAACAGGGTGTCTGATGTGGAATTTCCCGGGTTTTCTCCCACACAATTGAGAGGCCACAAGTCCAACTGATAGGTGCAGATACTTATATTTCGGTGGTGTGTTTGTGATCAACACAAGTGGAAAACTTGTCACAAAAGAATTCCAAATAAAAAAAAACTGAACATTCAAACAATTGAAATCTGCTCCTCAAATTTCAACTTATCATGTGTGAACATTGGAGAACGCATGAATAAACTCAGGAATTGGCCAATGTTTAATAATGCATGAGTTATACGAAGTAGATGATCGGAATACTACAAGAATGGCCAAATTCAAATAGCCATATGAATACAGCAATGCTGAATAGATCAAGCACTTCCTGAAGAAGGAATTGTTCAAGAATCTCTAAAACTATTAACAAAAGTAATATAAATGTCGTCGTGAATGAAAATGAAGTATTCCCAATTCTGCAAGAAACGTTATCACATTCAATAGCCAAGAGAATATACCAAAGTTCGAACATTCTAGACATAAATGAAGAATGAAATATTCCAAATACAATAAGAAGCACTGTACAGCTCAATAGGCATGAGAAAATGACAATAGCGATAAATGTGAAACTTAAGAAGAAAGAATGGATCAACGCACTACGAGAACTTATAGCTATTGGATATACAAATCTCTTTAAACCATTTTACACAACATTTCAAACAAAGCCAAATTCTCAGAAAATTCCTTAAAACTAACGTTATTCATGAAGCTTTAAGGGGCCCAATGTACTATTTTCCTCCAAAATTTGAAGTAGAGTTTTATTTGCTTGGCAATATCATGTTTACACATGGAAAAAAATATTCTCCAGTTTAGGCATTATAGTTTTTTTTTCCAAGTTTTTGAATTTAATTTTTGCCAGTATGCATTGATGAAACGTAATCAACAGTTTTTGAATTATTTCCTCTTGAATTCAAATGTTTCTTAACGAGTAAAAAACCATCCTGATATAAAATAAAGTAACCCTGATTTCAACGAACGCAAAAAAGACTCTATTCATACTCTTAACAAGTAATATAAAAAAAAAAATTGAAATCAATTCCTATTTCTTCTTTCATTATATTGTAGAAAAGTCATTTATAAATAAAGTTGAAATTTTCCTCTCACATTTGGCTTCATCTATTGGTAGATACGTGTAGCTTAAATCTAAAACAAACTAAAATTAATAAAATAAATTAAATTAATGAATGAATATTTGAAGAAACTATATTCACATCCAGCGCCATGCACTACAAATTAAAAAAAAAAATGTATTTGAACGGGAGTGGATGAATAGTGAACTAAGTGTAGGCATTGAAAAACGTTTCTAGGCTAAAACCTTATTGAATTGCCCTAAGTTTATTAAAGCACTCTTCCTAAACTGAATTAAATCCCCACCATTACCAAACAGATACTTGCGGAAAACGGGCGCCATTAAGTCCTTTAGCATTCTATGTTAATTCCAGGAAACTACATTTTGTTGTTTTTTTCCCGCCGAGGTCCGACCTCTAAGCCAGCAGGGATGGCACTCAGTAAGCACGTGCATCTGGCTTTGGATATATGTGTACGAACGAAAGCTGGGCTTGAAATGCAAAATAAAGTGCTTTAATTACGCAGCTAATTAAGACAGGCATGAGGCTTTGTTTGGGCCCCAAACACATTTAAAACGAAAATTTTAATTTATGATTAGTGTTTAGTATGCAAAATTATATTTCTGGTCACGTGGCTTGAATGGACGAGTGGCTAGCGCTCTGTTGCTCGATACCACAGGTTTCGGGTTCGAGTCCCAGACGTTTGTAGTGGTTGGAAATCCATTTTAAACCGTCCGATATGAGCGTTTCGGGGGTATTGTTACTCCGCGTCCGTAGCCTATCTTCAAGTTACATGCACCTTTTGGGCAGTGCTAAGTAAGCGCTTGCCTTAAGGCATCCAAGACAACTGTCTAAGTGTTTGCCAGCTGCATTATAACAAAAAAGAGTATATTCATGGTAACACATTTACTTTCAGTGTCTAAAGAACTCAGGCAGCGTTTTAGAGATTCTTTTCTTACATTTTTGTTGTGCCTTTCGTGTGTTTTAAAACAAACACCTTTAAATAAAAATAGGTTTTTTTTTCTCTTTATAATTTCTGAAGTTGCAACGTGCGCTAGTTAATGTCTAGGAGAGCCGAGGTTCAAATCCGTTGCCGACGTCTACTGTCAAAACTGCTTTCAGAAATGAGGAGATTCGAGACAAAAATCAGTAATTACAGACAGCAGGTAAAAATTACGGATTGCACTTTTTCTTTTCCGTGCTGTTTTTTCATTGTTATTATTTTTCCTTCCTTTGTTCATAATTGACCAGTGGCAACAATTAGAGAAATTTACTGTTGGCCTATTTTCTATTGGTAAGACAGTAAACATTTTCTAATAATTATTTATAGGGTTGATATGTTTTGGTAATATTTTTAACGTAGATAACTTTTATTGACTAAAATTAATAAGTAATTTTGATGTATAGACCTTTTTACATACATTGATTTTTAGGGTATTATTTATTAGTTAATATCTGACATTTCCTTTTACGAAACAAGCATATTAACACATGGATCAATAAGCCACGAGACTAACTATTAAAACGACAAGTTTTTGACAAAAAGTTTCTTTATTCATCAACATAAGTCATTAATATTTCTTTATTCATCAACATAACTCTAAATATACACTCTTGTATATTCTGGCTTTAAAGGGAGTGTTTAATGTGGTATTTAAGTGGTATTAAATGGAATTCTTTATATACACTCCACTGCAATGTGCTGCCACCTGCCTTTTGTGATGGGTTATTTCACATTGACGTCGAAAGTAGGTGGTGGTCACATTAATGTGACTGGACTGTGTACATATATATATAACAAATAGATGTCAGCTGCCTCAAGCAACTTCACTTAATGATTGTCCATCACTGAGGAGTGATGACCAGACTGATAATCATGTATTTATTTTAATGTTCTTGTATGTCAATGTTTCATAACCTAATAGAACAATATCATCAGAAAAACTTAAAACGATAACTGTAAGAGTCACTGTAAGAATAGTCGGTGGCGTTCACAATCAGTTTTTGTAATTTCTGAAAATCCAGAAATGCCAGAGGTTTATTGTGACTTCACAAAATATATTTCTCACAAACTAATCCAGGGCATTTGGAGGTCATTTAAAGCAAAAAAAAAAAAAAACAATTTCAAACGTGTATATATATATATATACGTTCGAAATTGATTATATATATATATATATACATATATATATTGCTGTGCAAAAATTCCATGCACAGTAGTATTCCATGTGTTGAAATCCCATGTGTCCGGGAAATTTAAATTGAAAATGGGTCTTACTTGTTGGGCACAGTTGTATATTTTTACACCCCAATCCAGGGCATTTAAACGGTCATTTAAAGCAAAAAAGAAAAATCAATGACTCAATTGGCCTTCAAGAACTAATTAGAGGAGCCTCTCATCCATTGCTGTGAAGCAAATTACAAGCTTATTGATGCATGCGGAGAACCGATTTTTAATTACAAAGCGCTCATTCCATCAACTCGTCAACAGAGGGAAGAAGAAAAAAACGAAAATAGAATCGAAACTGCCGCTTTGGAATGTTCAAAAGGAATATCATTCTTTTTTTTTTTAATTACTGCTACAGGAAAAATACCAGTTTTCATTTTTATTAACGGTTCTAATTTTTTTTTTTCCCTTGCGGTTTGCCAATCTTTTCGCTTTATAATTTCTTCCTATTGGTACTAATTGGTAAGAAAATCCTTTTGGGGTTGTCAATTTAATCATTTCACAACCTAAAATCTTGCAGGGCGTGGTTTTTTTTTTTTCAAGTCTTTGCTAATTTTGGCAGAAGGGAAAATGAAGCACAGAAAAAATATTCTGCTAATTAATCTTGACGTCATAAATGAGTGAGGAGTCGATTTTTCGAAGCAGCGGCGCTTTTAGTTTGTCCCGATGCTCGGGGGTCCCTTTTTCAATTCCTACTATTAGTTCACTCTCTTCTATATATATCTTGTTCACATTTTCAATCCTTCCATAAAACACTTTTTTATTCATCCACTCGAGTTCAAATACATTTTTTTTCTGAACTTGTATTGGATGACACTGGATGTGAATACAGTTTTTCAAATATTCATTCAGTAAATAAATTTAATGAATTAATTTTAGTTTTTTTTTTTTTTTTTTTTTTGAGATTTAAGTTGCATATAGTTACCAATAGAGGGCGCCAGATAAACTAAAAAAAATGAATGAAAATTATTTATAAAGGACTTTCTGCAATAGAGTGAAAAGAAAGTAGGAATTGACTTATTTTTTTTTATTACATGTCTTAGTTTTCCTTTAGTTGAAAATAGTTCAATGAAAGTATTCTGAATTACATACCAAATAAGCCACAAATGTCTTAATAAAAGCTACAATACACACACATTTACAGATACATATATAACAGTCACATATGTGCATGTGTGTTATATGTATATATACATGCCATTGCCAGCTACAAAAATACACAAACCTTTTCGAATGGCAATAGCCAATCTGCGCCTGTTACAAAAATCTTTAAAATTAGTGCCTAAGGACAATTGTTCTGAGAAAGAAATCAATTTAAGGTTTCTCAATTGATTGAATTTAGCTTTTTGATATTTTTACATAATACTTTTGAACAGTAGCCACTAACATTGATCTTTGAATATAATTAAGAATTTGAATATAATAATTTAATTTGAATATAATTTTCAGAGTCCTTTTCATTGAATATCATTGAATTGATCTTGTGCACTCAAAATTTTTTTTTTTCTGTACTCTAAAAAATTAATTCTTTTTTTTCTCTTAAAAGTATCTGCTTTTTATCAAATAGTAACAACGTTATTGGGTAAAAAAAGTTCATTATATTAACCATGCCAAAAATTATTAATGTAAATGTAACACTTTTTAAAAATAATTTACTGGTTTTGTAAGAAATTGGTGAGAAACAGGATTTTCAGACTGAAACGGATAATTATTAAAATGTTTTTTCTGCTGCTGTTCACATCCTCCAAGCACTTCGCACTCGCCGTTTCTGATGCAAACTCCGCATTCCATCCATTCTCTATTTCGCACATTTCATGAACACCCGGCGTGAAAAAATCCCTGTGCAAGTCAGAAATGAATTCTCAACTATATGCGAATGAATTATTTAAAATCATATCTAATAAAGATATTAGACATAACGTCGTCAATGTTTTCCTGTTTTTAAAATTATTCATTAAAATATCCCATTTAAATTCCATTAAAAGAAGAAATTTCCAAAAAGGTTTGTTTTCTCATAAGAAAAATTAACTTATTTGACGACGAATAATACTGAAAGATAAAACATTGTTCCATTAAATGTTGATGAATCATTTATCCACGCCCAAGCATT
The DNA here is from genome assembly GCA_021605095.1 of Caerostris extrusa. Lineage (NCBI taxonomy): Eukaryota > Metazoa > Arthropoda > Arachnida > Araneae > Araneidae > Caerostris > Caerostris extrusa. Next base: position 80,797 of record BPLR01008160.1, on the reverse strand, counting down.
TAAAAATCATCTCAATGACATTCTTCAGAGTATTGGAGATTTTTATTTATTTATTTATGTTTTCATTTCAACAAGAAGGAAAAGTAAATAAATGACATTGGGAAAAGCAACATCACAAGAACATATTTTTTTGGGATATATTTTTCAATTTTGTTTTTACTTCAGATTATTTTTCACAAATCTTTTACTTTTAAACAATTTTGTAAGCTTTCTTTTCCCTTCACTTTTGAGTTATTTTCATAGATAGCAGGAAAATCAAATTTTATGAAGCTATTAATTTACATGTCGAAAATATAACATGCAATAATGTAATAATGATATCCTTTATATAGCATTGCATTAAAACCTTTTCTGCATCAAAATGTAATCTTTTTTTTCCCATATCACATTGGGTTTTCGTAAATTTTATAATACAAGTCAAAACAGTTGCTGTTCTAATTAGTGCGAAATAAAATTTTTATTCATTTTATTCAAGTGGAAAACATTTGCCCTTTTATGAGTTAACAAAAGTGTGGATTCTATACAGGTGGAACATTTTTAATATTTTTGATTTTTAAAAATATCTCTTCTATTCTATCAATTATTTGAATTCTTTTTTTTTTTAATTCTCAGATAGAAGCATTCAAGAACTTTGCAGCTATAAGTTTATATTTTTAACTATGCCCTAAAAAACATCGATTAATTTCGGCATGTCAACCAAGATGATTTATAAATCTGGTCACAAACCCATTTTTAACGAGAAATTTAAATTAATAAATAAAAAAACATCTCATTACTTTTTTTTTATCGAAATGAATTCCTTCATCTTCATCGACTCCACACAGAAACTTCGTGTTAATTTATATTTATGGGTACATCGCAAATTGGCGACGTAATTTATGTGTTCGGTTGCCAAGTAGCCAAGTAGCAAATAGTTGCTTATTAAAATAAATGGCCGCACGTAGTTTCCAGGAAAGTTTCCGCTTGTTGTTCGTTCTCACGCAGGCACGTTTTCGGATTTAATATAAATTTGTTTTCTTCTAATTAGTTGCTTGCGCTGTTATGGAACTGAAACTTTTAAATGTGCTGTTTACCGGATTAGGATTGGCAAATAGGATTAGACTGACGAGTGAAGACAACTTTTATTTCAGTAGTTCCACGTTTGAGTACACCTTTGGCGCAATTTAAGGAGTTCTATGAAATCTCTGCAGTTGACGCTATGTGTCGCCAAATGTTTAAACGGACACGGAAACATCACCCCATTCCATTACGTCGTCAATCAATTTTAATTGTAAAGCAAAAATTTCATTTCAAATTTTCATTTTTCATATGCAAGTATTTGTAATTTTTAGCAAATAAATTCCATGGACCCTGATGGCCGAGTGGCTAGCGTTTTTGCGTTCGCTACCACACATTTCGGGTTCGAATCCCGGCGGTACCATGTAGAGTTTTTGGAATCCACTTTAAACCGTAGGTCCCGGTCTAACAGGATCGTAAAGGGGGCAGTGTTACTCGTGTCCGTAGCCTATCTCCAAGCTACACGTGTCCCCTGGGTAGTGCTAAATGAGTAACAGCGGTGCAGCCGTTGCTTTTCGCATAAAGATGAACAAATGTGCAAATACCCACATGAAGATCGATTTGCAAAAGCTTAAGTGAAAGTGTGGGTAAACACTTATCGCATAAGTAAAATAACTATTTTTTAATGATTTCATTTTTTTTTATTCATTTACATTTATATATTTTTGTGCATTTAGTATCATTATTATTATACTATTTTATGTTTCTCTGTAAGAATAACACAAAAATAATAACTCATTATGCTACAATGTTTGACTACTTAAAAAAGTTTAGAGTGGGTCTAAATCCAATAGAGAGAGATATAATTTTATTGGCGGCCCGCGGAGTTAGCATGCATTTCCAAAGTGGCCCTCAAGATCATTTTAATTGGCTACAACTGGTATATATTTTAATGGAAATAATGACAGTAAATAAAAAAAAAAAATGACTGCTGGTTATTTATTTCTAATTGTTTTTTTTTTTTTTACCACGTTCTTGTATATAATACTCCATAAATGTCTTCAGAAAAACAAATTTGACTGAAACAGAATCGGCCTAACACACATTTGAAGCAAAAATCCAAAAGTTTGCAAAAGCAGTTTATTAACAAAAGATCCCACAAAGTTCAGTTTGAACAGAAAAATCAGCAATCTCCACGCATGCGAATTTTATTCCTCATAACCAGCGTTAAAAGTTTGGGAAAAGCGCGCGCAGTTACTACAAGAAACCCGATCAGTTGTGCATGAACATAAACAAGCAGAAGCACCTCTTCGCAAAGTGAGCACTTTTGCAAAAGTTCTGCCTTGAACCGCTCGCTCTGCAGTGTTTGTTAAAAGATTAATGACTGCCGCTAGCGCCAGAGAAGAATGAGGGGAAAAAAAGGAAAATGTTCTTTCCCTTGTTTTGCACTTTGTAATTAGACACCAACGATTCCTTCCTTTCTGTAATTTATGCGAGAGATGGGCTTCAAAATTTTGGCACAACTTTTGCAACTCCTCGTTGGCTGATATTTTAATGGTTTATTGTTGCTCTTGGGATGAAGTGCGATTTTTCATCCGCTGTTGCTGGTGCAAATATCGGCTCAAAAGTAATTCCGGGAGCTGTTGCTTTTTTTTTCGATCTCCGCTGTTTCTGTGGTCGTTTATTTGTTATCAATTCCGTTCATTTATTTCATTTTGTAGAAAACGTAACCCAATTTAAATGACTTGCAACGGATACAATTGGCGAATAACTTTATTTATTTCGTATTGTTTTTATACACAAATTACTGTGGTAAAAAGCAAAAACAATTATTTTTTTCAAAAACTCTTTATTTTATCTTCCAAATTTATTTCATTGCCTTTAAAGTAATGCCCTCCGGACACAATGCACTTACGACAACTTTTCCTCCAATCCTCAACGCATGCTGAAATTCCAACATGATCAGCAATGTCTCTAATTGTAAATCGACGGTTTGCAAGCACCGAATCTTTCATTTTTTGGACGTGAGTTTCGTCGGTTGAGGTGGAGGGTCGGCCAGAGGGCTCTTCGTCTTCAACGCGTTCTTTGCCTTCTTTTGAATTGCTTATACCATTTGTAAACATTCCTTTCCGATATAGGAATGCTAACCGAATGCCTTTTGCAACATTCCATATGTTTCAGCAAACTAAATTGAATGCAATTTGTTTACTCAATTCATTCAGACAAAATCGTCGGAATCCGTTTTAGCGTCTCACAAATCCAAGCGTAACTCAAACACTAACGAATATTTTGACATACAATTTCACACAATTATCAAGCACTGCGCCAGCAACCGGAAAAAGAAAAAAATGAAATTCCGTAAGTAGGGAATTTTAAATTGCAAATATGTCTTTCATTTTGGACACAGCAGTATACAGTTGAATTGTCTCCTTAACATTTAGTTAGCATTAATTCTCAACATTTTAAAAGCAATCGGCTTTTTTTAACCTGAAGTCTTATGTCGACTTCCGACTCCCGAAGCCCTCCGGTTTAACAATTAAATTTCACGCCTTTTATTATGAAAATGTTCGTTGACAAAACCTCTTCCTCGTAAAATTTAATCTCTCTCTTCAAACACGACAGCTCTTTTTATGTTGTTCAACGTCGGATTAATCTCATTTTAAAAGGACAAAAATCTCACGCGAGTACTGAATAAAGAACGCGTTCCAATTTCCCCCTCAGCAGAGAACATCGAAAAAGATTCCATTCGATCCATATCCGTTGCCACCGCACAAAGAGAAATTTCTTAATAGGATATATTTGAGTCAGTTCAGTTCAGTTCGGCGTCTTATCAGACACCCGAAATTAAAGTGATTATTCCGTGATAAGCGGATTAAAAATGGCGCCCTCAAAATTAAATTTTGCAGTTGAGTGGGAGCAGCATCGGATATCGATGACGATACTTTCATCTTCTTTGTAATCGATTTGCTCTGGGAAAAAAATATAATCTGCTCAAGATGGAGCTTAATTTACGCTATGTTTACATGTTGTCGTTTCTGCTATTTAGAATGCTTTTTTTTATCAGAGAAATTCAATTAAGAAATACAAAATAAAAAAAAAAAATCTCTGTTTTTGCTTAAATGAGAAAGATTTTCAATTTCATTAAATTGAATCTTAAAAATTATAATGATATTATTTAAATTTGATGATGTAAAACTAGATAATTTAAATAAAGAGAATGGAAATTCCATTAAATTTTCACTTAGATGGATAAGCAGTTTATTTTAGGCTCGATTTCAAAATAATATTTTATTTAACTTTTCTGGAATTAAAAAAATTGGCAACCATTCTATAAGTTTTAAGTATATCAAATAAGTATTTTTTTTCAAATTCCCTTTCACTTTTAATATTTAACTGTTAAAATTTTACATTGGATCGTTCATATATATAAATATATAAACTAACTATATATATAAACTCCCCCGCACTACAGGTTATGTTGAACCATGGCCGTCTGCATGTTGGTAGATTCCGAAACAGGAGATGTTTTTATTTTACCAGGTAGTGTTGTCAACCCTAAGTACAATGCTCTGCTGTCATATTAGATTATTAACCTACGGTTAAAAATGAATTTATTTTCAATTCATCTGATTTATTATTTTATTTGTTTGATTATTTTATTTGTTTATTATTTTTTCAATCCGTCTTATGTTTACCGTGTGTTAATATATTCTGAGTAAAAATTATGAGAATATTACAAGCGTTTTAAGCCAATTTTTTATTCCATTTTTTAATATTTTTTTCCAATCCCTTTTATGTTTCACATGTATAAATAAAAAATAATTCTTACATAACTTAACATAATTCTTAGTGATTACCGTAAATATTACTTAGTTAAGAAACTTTTACTTAAGTAATTTTATTACTTATTTACTTAAGTAATTAAGTAATTTTAAGTAATTTTATTACTTTTTCAAACAATTTTATGTCTCCCACGTATTAAAATGTTGGGATTATGATTACATTTGTAAACATTTATTAATTTATTCAATTATTTTCATTTATTATTTAACTTTTTAATTTCAATTTTTAGGTTTTTTTTCATTTCCCTTTTATGTATCCCGTATATTATTATTATTATTATTTGTTTGCTTATATGCAGCTGGAAAATACTCAGACAGTTGTCATTGATGCCCTATGGCTTAAACTGTAAGTCCTGGTCTGTTTAGCCCTCATGAGCACAAGATGACCGTAGAGCGGCAAACCAAACCATGTCTCTCCCCCTCCTCGGTTAGTGCTAAGTGAGTATCGTCGATGCAGCGCTTGCCTTAAGGCATCATAAGACAACTATCTAAGCATTAGAAAAAAATAAATATTATTTTATTTTCAACAATTTAATTATTTTATTTTCATCAATTTAATTTTTTAATCAATCAAGTTAATTTTTAAATTTTTTCAAGCAGCTGCCTAGCAACTATGCTTGTGTGTTGTTTACATGAAAGGAAATATTCCTACTTTTCTTCACAATCAGACATCTATTAAAACTATTTTTCGTTCCGGAGCAGACATTCGTGTTTCACCGAGAGCACAAAAATTCGCATCTGAAGTTCGTCGTTACAATTCCGCAAAATAAACTCCTTTTTCAATTTCAGTAATTAATTTAATTTTTGTGGTGGGGGCGAGAATTCCTGGAATTATATTAACTAATTAAAGAACAGAAGGAGATTCGAAAATGCTAATCATCCCCCCCCATCATTACGAAGCTAATTTGCTTTTTGATCTGCTTTTCTTGAGATAAAACTTTTTTATTTAATTAACACATTTTTCAGTTTTTAATCAGAGAATTAATTTGCGAAAGACGACCAGTTAAAGGAATTTCCAAATTGGTTTTTTTAGTGTTAATACAGAATTTTATAATTAAATGCTTTGCGAAAAAATAAGCAGATTATTTGTTAAAATATTTGAATGTTTTTAATTCTGACTCAATAAAGATACAAAGTGATTAAACTCTTAAACATCCATATTAAGTTTAATTAACTTTTAAACGCATCTATTTAAATAAATAAATTTATAAATGTAACAGTTTTTCTTGATAATGTATTCACTTAATCTTTTAGGTCATCCAATACGAATATAAAAATTGGAATTGAAATATTTAATTCGAATGGGATGTGATATTATGCTGATTGAAAATTGAAATGTATGTAAATAGAATGAAAATGTTCTCTAATCTCTTCCAACATAAATATTAGAAATTTGTTTTGGGGTTTTTAATTTGTTAGGGAAATTTGTTTTTTTTTTTCATTTCAACGATTTTGCTACTATTAAAAATAATATTGAGTGCACTCATTTTCGACTAATATAAAAAAAAAAAGAAAGAAAATTCTAGCAACAATCATTTTTAATATATTTTTATATAAGTGTTCATTTTGGTTTAAAAAAATATGTCTAATTTCGAAATTCTCTTTACACGTTTAATGCATAATATTAAGAATAAAGATTTTTTTAAATTGCAGTGAAAGCAACATTTTTCTTAATTGATATCAAATGAAATATAATATATATATATATATATATATATATATATATACAACGTACGTTCTATTATTATATGATACATTTCTTCTCTACAAAAGTCAACGAAATATTTGTGCTGCACTTTCTGTGAGTCAACTGTTCAGGTTTCAATTTATAAGATTGTTCGTAAGCATTCATTGTCTGTCATGTATAATTATGCTCAAAAATGTCATTGAACATTTACTTTCCTGAGATGTCAGCAACCTCTAGCTTTCTAACTTTACTTTTACTTAGCTTTGGACGTCCTTCTCGTTTTTTTATTACGTTTGAACATGATGTCCTGGTTAGGGGTTCGCGCGCAATCCAAAAGTGCAGCAAGCAAATAAAACTCTCCCCCAAATTTGCAAATTTTGGCTCAAAAATGATAGTTTGGGCCCTAACTCTTAAAATGCTTCATTAATAACTTTCATAATTTCACTCTTTCGTTAGTTTCCTGGAGAATTTGTTTTTTTTCTTGAAGAGTTTTGTAGTACGATTTTGAAGCACTTTTCACGATTTGGCTGGGGACTTTAAGCATTTGTATATCCAATGGCTGTAAGTACTCGTAGTGCTTTTGATCCGTTCCTTCTTCTTGAAGTGTCCCATTTACCACTTTTGGCATTTTCCCTGGCCTATTGAGCTGTGTAGTGCTTCTTATTGTATTTGGAATACTTCATTCTTTCATTTATACCTCAAATTTTCAAATTTTGATATATTCTTTTGGATATTGAATGTGATAGTATTTCTTTTTAAAATTTGGAGTATTTCCATGTTCATTTACGATTACATTTAACTTTACTTTTTGCATATTCTTTTAGAGATTCATAAACAATTCATTCTTCATGGAAGTTCTCGATCTATTCAACATTGCTTTTATATTTATGCGGCTATTTGAATTTGGCCATTCTTGTAGTATTCCAATCCATTGCTTCCTATATCTCGTGAATTATTAAACATTGGCCTATTCTCGAGTTTATTCATTCTCCAATGTTCACACAAGATAATTTTAAATTTGCCGAGCAGATTTCAGTTTTCAAATTTTTTTTTTTTTTTGCATTTTTGTACTATTTATTATCGTACATTATCAAAATATTTATTATCGTACATACACAAACTGAATATTTCAGGATCCCACTGACATTAATTACACGTGGATTCTTATTTGTTCTACTCTGCGCTGATGCCCGTTTGAATGCCCTCTCAAATCCCAACCCTGCTTCAATATTCAGGCTCCAGCACAGTGAATCAATCCACTTTGGAGCGGCTGCCCGAGTCTCCAAACAACACTGATTCGCCATCACCCTGATGGGTTTAAGCCGTGCGTCTAGAAGCAGCCATTCGCCTAATTGTGCGAACGGATCACCCCTTTGATGCGTCTCCTGTCTTCAGAGAATGGAGGGGGGGGGGTTAGGTTGTGGGCTTGAAAGGAATGCGAAATAAGTCATTAATAGTTAAGATTAAGTTAAAAGAGATTACGCATAACAGTGTAACAAATTCCAAAATTTTCTGTTTGTGCATGATCTGCTAAAGTGTATACCCCGCAGGCATCATTTTTGTCGCAAAAAGAGTGATCTCCTATAATTCTTCGTGTACTACTGTGTACAGAAAGTAAGACCCATTTTCAATTTAAATTTCCATGGGACTTATGGAAGTTCAATTTTTATTTCCTTTTTAGGTTGCCGGCACTGTCCTTGACATCTGTGTGAAATTTCCGTCAAAATATTCATTAGTTTTTGAGTTACGCTTGGCTTTGTGACACGCTGAAACTGATTCCGGTGATTTTGGAATGTCTGAATTCATTGAGGAAAGAACTTGCATTCAATTTTGTTTGTATTAAAAGTATTTCTATGCATTTTCCGCAAACAAAATTTAATGTTGCAGAAGACATTCAGTAAGCATTCCCATATCGGAAAGAAATGTTTAGAAGTGGTATAAACAGTTGAAACAAGGCAGAGAACGCGTTTAAGACGAAAGGCCCTGTGGTCGACCCTCCACCTCAACTGACGAAGCTCACGTCCAAAAAGTAAAGATTTGTGCTTGAAAACCATCGATTTGCAATTGTAGACCTTGCTGCTGATGTTCAAAAGGATCGGATAATTCCATTTTGGTCATCAAACGCGTCTAATCTCGATGTATACCGAAAAACTGAATACGCCAGCTCACACTGCATTGATTCTCCGTGATATTTTCGCCAAAAATGAAACCCATATCGTTCCACAACCACCTTATTTATCATCGTGGAACTTCTGGATATTCCCAAACTCAAAAGACCACACTGTTTTGAGTCGATTGAAGTTATTCAACGTGAATCGACGTGCGCTTTGAATCCTGCCGATGCCTTTTTACCATGTATTGAGGATCGTTGGCACAAGTGCATTTGTGTCCGGAGGATTTCCGTGAAGGCGATGAAAAATAAGAAGGGTACATTTTCCTTCACGTTTCGTGTTCATCGTATAGAGATGAATCTCTTTAGAAGTTTTATGAATGAAGATACATGAATTTGGAAGAATAAATAAAAACTCTTTGGGCACAGTAATATAGAGCCGAAAGGTTTCTTTGTGGAGAAAGAGTATTATACATTAATTACATGAGTAGGACAAGAGCCTGTGTGCAGTGTTCAGAATGTGAAACAATTCCCGTTCATCCGAACGATATCGCATTACATTTCAATCTGTGATGCATGGATTAAATTATTCCTCCGTTTTGTGATTTATTATTTAGCAAACGGGGCCGCAACAGGAAATGCCGCGTAATCCGCTCGCGCTAATCAGAGTGTGTTGTTCGAACAGGTCATCGGGGGCAATCGGTATTCCAAATGAGACACCCTCTCCCTCCCTACCTAGAGTGAATCAGCTTCTCTGTGCGACTTCTTCCGCAAAGGTCCTCTGACGCGCACGAATTTGAATAGGGATTGTGATAAATGAATCCATCCGAAACAGTTCTTGCGTAATTGACTCCTAAATACCGGAATACGTGGCGGAAGGAGTCAAACGCCTCACTGTAATGTCTGTAAAATATCTCGTATCGGCATTTAAACTGTCTGGCTAGAATTTTACTGTTTTTAAGGCTATTGTTGGTGTACTGCTGCAACACGCAAATGTGGGATAGTTACCCGTAAAAGTTTTTCCGTAAGGAAGTGATGGGTGGCCCACATAAATAGAAACAGAACATAAAGCACAGCACCAAAAAATAAAGAAAGAAGTCACTTGCACCCATGCCAGGATACGCGGATTCCTCTATATCAGAGGGATAAACAAGTAATATATATAAAAAAAAAAAAATTAAAGTCAATTCCTTCTTTTTTTTTTTTTTCACTGTATTGCAGAAAGTCCTTTACAAATAATTTTCATTCATTTTTTTAAGTTTATCTGGTGCCATCTATTGGCAGATACATGCAACTTAAATCTAAAATTAATTAAATAAATTTAATGAATGAATTAATATTTGAAAAAACTGTATTGACATCCAGTGTCCTGCACTACAAGTTTACAAAAAAATGTATTTGGAGGAATAGAAAGTATTTCATGAACGATTGAAAATTTGAACAAGATATATGTAAGGAGAGTGTGAGCTAACTGAAGGAATTGATAAAACCCGGCACCTCTTCATAAAATGTCTCCAACACATTAATTAGTAAAAAAAAACATTAACAAGTAATTAACGGAACTCATTTCAACATCTTCCTCAGAAAAAAAAACTCGACGTCCATTAGCCGCCTTTAAAAAACACTGTGTCACGAGTAATTGGGGCTCAGCAGAAACAGAATATCTAATGAAGACGTCTCAGAGGCATAGTGACATCTTCTTTAATGTGGTTGATGCCATAAAACGAAATCCAATCGCTCTTTAATCAAAAGCACGTTATAACCTGGGGGGAAAATTTCATCAATTTTCATCACTTAAACAGATTTTATACTTAAAAAATAAGTGAGGGGGTAGGAGGGTCAATTTGCAGACGCGGGGGAGAGACGCGGCGGGAGACCCGAAAGCTCCTAAATCCGTCCGTTGTAGGAAAATCCCGTTTAATGCCGGATCCCGAAAAGTTGGGGGAGAGAGGGAAGAGGTCATTTTTGGGCAGTTCCAGGAATTCGAAAATAATTCAATCTTTTTGTGAGAGTTCAAATGTAATTAAGTTCTTAGTACGAAATCTAATATGATGAAATTTATTGTAAATCTTCAGATATATCATGTGGGATACATCTTTCTTACGTTATGATATCTTCCCATCGATAGTCAGGGTGTCTGGTGGGAAATTCCCTGGGTTTTCTCTCAGAGAATTGGGGAGATAAAAGTCCAACTTAAAGGCGCAGACACTTATGTTTTCATGGTTTGTTTGTGATCAAAACAAGTGGGAAACATATCTCAAAGAATTTAAAAAAAAACAACTTAACTTTTAAACAACTGAAATCTGCTCGGCAAATTTCAATTTATTATGTGTGAAAATTAGAGAATGAATGAATAACTCAGGAATATTCCAATGTTTAATAATTCACGATATATATATGAAGCAATGGATTGCAATACTACAAGAATGGCCACATTCAAATAGTTGAATGAATATACCAATGTTGAATGGATCAAGAACTTCGTGAAGAATGAATCGTTCAAGAATCTCTAAAAACAATATTCAAAAGTAAGATAAATGTTGTCATAAATAAAGAATGAAGTATTTTCAATTCTACAAGAAACTTTATCACATACAATACCCAAAATAATATATCAAAGTTTAAGAATTCTAGACGTAAATGAAGAATAAAGTATTCTAAATTCTACAGGAAACAGTATAACATTCAATAATCAAGTGAATATATCAAAGTTTGAAAATACTAGGCATAAATGAAAGAATGAAGTATTTCCAATTCTACAAGAAGCACTATACGCATAACACGCGAAAGCACGGGTAAGCACGCATAAGCACGGGTTTCATTTTTTGGAGGAAAAGTCACGAAGACGCAATGCAAGGCGAACTGGCGCATTCAGTGTTTTCGGTACCCATCGAGGTTTGACGCGTTTGAGGCCCAAAATGGAATGGACCGATCTTTTTGAAATTCCAACATCATCAGCAAGGTCTCTCATTGTAAATCAACGGTTTTCAAGCACCCAAACTTTAAATTTGTTGGTCGGTTGAGATGGAGGGTCAACCAGAGGACTCCGGTTTTCAACGCGTTATCTGCCTTCTTTGAACTGTTTATACCACTTGTAAACGTTTCTTTCCGATATAGGATGCTCAGCGAATGCCTTCTGCAACATTCTATACGTTTCCGGAAACAAAATTTAACGCAAGGTCTTTGCGCAATGAATTCAGACATTTCAAAATCGCCGGATTCAGTTTTAGCATCTCACAGAGCCAAGCTTAACTCAAACACTGATGAATATTTTGACTTGAAATTTCACACAGATGTCGAGGACAGTGCAAACAAAGAAAAAAATTGAAATTCTATATACCACGGGGAAATTTAAATTGAAAATGGGTCGTACTTTTGGGACACAGTAGTATATATTTTTTTGCCAAATTTTAAGAAAAGAACAACTATGTATTTATTTTAATGTTCATATATGTTTCATAACCTAATTGAACAATATCATCAGAAAAAAACTTTTTGTAAAACAATATTTAAAAAGTGTCGCTGTAAGAATAGTAGGTTTTTTTATTAGATTGGTTGGGAGGTTTGTTGAAGTTTTATTAGTTTCTGAAAGTCCAAAATTTTTTACACTCTAATCCAGGGCGTTTTAGAGTCATTTAAAGCAAAAAAAGAAATCAATTCCGCAAATGCCCATCAAGAAGTAATTAGAGGAGCCTTTCATCTATTGCTGTGAAGCAAATTGCAAGATATTGATACACGCAGAAGAACCAATTTTTAATTACAAAGCGCTCATTCCATCAACTCGTCAACAGAAACAATAAAAAAAAATGGAAATAAAATCGAAACTGCCGCTTTGGAATGTTCGAAAGGAATATCATTCTCTTTTTTTCTAATTACAGGAAAAATACCGGTTTTCGTTTTTATTGACGGTTCTAATTTTTTTTTTCCTTGCGGTTTGCCAATCTTCTTGCTGAACTAATTTCTTCCTATTGGTACTAATTGGTAAGAAAACCCTTTTGGGGCTGCGAATTTAATAATTTTACAACCTAAAAGCTTGCAGCAAATCTTTTTTTCTTTTTGCAAGTCGTTGCTAATTTCGGTAGAAGGGAAAATGAAGCACAGGAAAAAAAATGTCCGCTAATTAATCTTGACGTCATAAATGAGTGATGAGGCGATTTTTTTCTTCTTTTTGGTTGACTATTAAGCAGCGGCACTTTTCATTTTCCCGATGCTTGGCATTCCTTATTTTAGTTCTTTTTGGGGTGAAAATAGTTCGATGAAAGTATTATGAATTACATAACAAATAGAGCACAAATTTCTAAATACTACTGTACCCAAAAAGTAATATCAATTTTTATTTTTTTTTTCACAAACTCTTCAGTTATTTTTCCAAATTTATTTCATCGCCTTCAAAATCATCCCTTCCGGACATGTTGCACTCATGCCAACTTCTTTTCCAATCCTCAATGCATACTAAAAAGTCATTAGCAGGGACGTCCTTCAAAGCGCACCAATTCAAGGTGAATCTCTTCAATCGGAATTGAATTCCGGAGTAGTATTTTCAATTTAGAAATGGCCAGAAGTAGCTCGGTGGGAATACTGTCGTTGTGGAACGATATGGGTTTCCTTTTTTCATCCGTCCGCTGTTGGGCGAATATCGGCTCAAAAGTAATTCCGGCTGCTGTTTTTCCGACAATCTGCTCCGCTAGATTGATTAAGGCGGTTTTATGTTTCACTTTAAACAATAATAATAACAATAAACATCTCCTTAATAATACTCATATAACTATACTCCTAATATTCATATAACAATAAATAAATCATCATAAAACAATATTAATAATTCATTTTTCACTTGGCTATAGTGGATTTAAATCTAATAGGGCGATATATAATTTTACATGCAGCCCGCCGAGTTACGGTGCATTTCAAAAGTGCCCACAAGATCCTTTGAATTGGCTACGACTGGTATATATAATATAGAAATAATGACAGTAATGAAAAGACTGCAGGTTATTTATTTATAATTGTTTTTTTTTTTACACCGTACGTTCTTGTATATAATATTCTTTAAATGTCTTCAGAAAAACAAATATGACTGAAACAGAATCGATCGCTTAGTACACATTTGAAACAAAAATCAAAACCCTTGCACATGCAGTTTATTTACAAAAGTTCCCACAGTACAAGTTCAGTTTGAACACAAAAATCCACAAACTCAAGCACGAGTTTTATTTCAAATAATGAGTGTTAAAAGTTTGGAGAAAAGCGCACAGCTACCACAAGAAACCCGATTCTGTTACGAGAACCCAGTTGTGCGTGAACATAAACAAGCAGAAGCACCTTTTCGCAAAGTGAGCACTTTTGCAAAAGTTCTTCTTCCAACCGCTCGGTGTTTGGTGGAGATTAATGACTGCCGCTAGCGCCAGAGAAGAAGGAGGGGGAAAAAAAAGGGAAAATGTTCCCTCGATTTGCCCTCCTAATTAGACACCGACGATTCCTTCCTTTCTGTAATTTATGCGAGAGATCGGCTTCAAAATTGTGCACAACTTTCGCAACTCAACTTTGTTAGCAGATATTTTAATGGTTTCTTGTTGCTCTCTCTCTGATGCAGCGCCATTTTTCATCCGCTGTTGTTTCTGTGCGAGTATCGGCTCAAAAGTAATTCTCGCTGCTGCTGTTTTTCCGATAATCCCGTTTCTCTTTCTCTGTGGTCGTTTATGTGTTATCAATTTTATTTCTTTTTGGTAGAATACAACCCTGTTTCGAATGCATTGCAATGGATACGACTGGCGAATAAATTTATTTATTTCCTATTGTTTTTTTACGTATAAAATATGTCTAAATTGTATTGACTTAATTGCAGTCTTTTTATTTAGAAAGGGATCATCCATTTTGTGCAAAAAGTATTTGTTATTGTTAAGTAAAAGCAGGTACCCTCATGTGCTCTGGATCCAATTCTAAATACATTTGTCATAGATTGATTAAATCAGTGCTAGCCAACGCGCAGCCCGGCGTGAAAAATTTTCTAGTCCGTGAAATTGATCTCACTTTGACAAAATATATTTATCTTATAATGGCCAAAGTAATGAAAACCAATGAATGCCGGAATCAATCAATGCCGGAATGTTGAAAAGAAATTAACTTATCATATTAAAATAATAGTCTTGCGAATAAAGGACAGATAGTACCTGTGTTATTGATGAGTTTACAGTTATGAGCTCACAAAATAATTGAATTATAGTCTGCACATCTTGGAACATCTAATATAACAGGTTCTATGTTTCTCTTTAAATAATAATAATAGCAATAAATAACACATTAATAATATTCATATAGCTGTACTCATAATATTCATATAACAATAAATAAATCAATAATAATAAAGCATTCTGTTTCAATTTCTCACTCCAAAAAATGCCTACAAAGTGGGTCTCTATCTAATATGGGGATATATAATTTTAGATGCGGCCCCGAATTCCGATTATTCCTAATAATAATCGTTAAAAGTTTGGAGAAAAGCGCACAGTTACTACAAGAAACCCGATCCTGTTTTGGGTGCTCAGTTGTGCGTGAACACAAACAAGCAGAAGCACCTCTTCGCAAAGTGAGCACTTTTGCAAAAGTTCTGCTTTCAACCATTCTTGCTCTGTTTGTTAAAACATTAATGACTGCCGCTAGCGCCAGAGAAGAAAGAGGGAGAAAAAGGAAAAATGTTCTCAACCCTCGTTCTGCTCTTGGTAATTAGACACCGACGATCCTTCCTTTCTGTAATTTATGTGCGATCGGCTTCAAAATTTTGCACAACTTTTGTAACTTCGTTGTTTGGCAGACATTTTAATGGTTTCTTGTTGCTCTCTCTCTGATGAGACGCCATTTTCATCCGTTGTTGCTGTTGCTGTGCGAATATCGGCTCAAAATAATTCTGGGCTGCTCCTGTTTTTCCGATAATCCCGTTTCTGTTTCTAGGTGGTCGTTTATTTGTTATCAATTCCGTTCATTTGTTTCTTTTGGGTGAAATGCAACCCTATTTTGAATGCATTGCAACGGATACATTTGGCGAATGACTTTTATTTAGCTCATATTGTTTTTATATATATACTAATTTGCCCCAAAAGTATGCATGCTTCAAAGCGCTCGCCGATTCAACGTGAATCGGCGAGCGCTTTAAAAGGCCATCTCGGCCGAGGACTTTCCAGCATGCGTTGAGGATTGGAAAAAAATCGTCATTAGTACATTGTGTCCGGAGGGGATGACTTTGAAGGCGATGAAATAAATGTGGAAGATGAATAAAAGAGCTTTTGAAAAAATAAATAATTGGTTCATACTTTTTGGCCACAATAATAGTTGCCAAAAAGTTGCATACTTTTTCGACTAGTAGGGAAAGATATCTACCATTGCATATGTTAAAAAGAAGGTGACAAGTTCCCATTCAAAACAACGGCAAGGTGAACATGTCGGTTGTTAAATTATAGTGACATTCGTAAATGTTACGTGAAGATTTTCTGTCATGTGACAGTTATGTTCACTTCAAAACTCCAAGCGACCTTATGCAAGCCCTATTTTTTACTACTCTATGGTTAATCGAAATGCAAAGGACAACTTCATTTACTTTACACACGAACGTAAGCCGCGTAAACCATTCGTTTATTCTTTGCTGTTGTATTATGGATGCATTCATACTAAAACAGATAAAAGTGTCAGAAAAATCTAAAAATTGCTATTGGAACGCATTAAGCGAGGAAGTAATTATAGGAATATTATTTTTCTTTCAGGGGGAACGAAATTCAATTACAGACACAAAATGAATTCTAATTCTAATTAATTCCGTTTTCATAATTGCTGCGGATATTCGAGTTGTAATCGAGTGGAAAGAAATAACATTTAATTTTTAAAACTAATTGAATTGAAAATATCTTTATGAATATTGCAATAAATAATGAGGATCGCTGCTTATAATATTTTAATGCTCATTTCTATTGGGTGTTTCTGCTTCCTAAGTAATGGTCGATATTGGGTCCACAAAAGAGTAATTTTTATCATGTGTGAACATGATGTTGTCCTGTTTAGGGGTCCGTGACGCTATCCGAAAATGAGGGCCAAGCGAATAAAACTCCATCACGGGCCCCTTAACCCTTGAAAATGCTTCATGAATAACGTTAATCCTCTGGAATTTTCTGGAGAACTGGCTTTTGCTTGGAAGTGCTTTGTTGTATGGTTTTTGAAACACTGTTCACGTTTTGGTAGGATTTTAAACATTTGTATTTCCAATGGCTCTAAGTACGCGTAGTGCGTTGATCCATTCCTTCTTCTTGAAGTTTCATATTTATCACTGTTGGCATTTCCCCGTGCTTATTGAGCTGTATAGTACTTCTTATTATATTCGGAATGCTTCATTCTTTCATTTATGCCTAGACTTTTCAAACATTAATATATTTCTTTGACCATTAAATGTGATAATAATGCTTGCGGAATTGGAATACTTCTTTCTTCATTTACGACGACATTTATCTTACTTTTGTATATTCTGTAGAGTATATTCTTGTTGTATTTTCCTGAATTCAGTCTTCATGAAGTTCTTGATCTATTCAGCATTGCGATATTCATGTGGCTATTTGAATTTGGCCATTCTTGTAGCATTCCACTCAATGGCTTCATATATATCTTGCATTATTGAACATTGGTATATCCATTCTCGAATGTTCAAACATGATAAGTTGAAATTTGCCGAGCAAATTTCAGAATTTCAATTATATCTGTCTGGTTTATTTCTTGTAACAGATAGTCCTTGAGAGGTCTGTTAGACGTAACTATCCAAGTCATGCGTCTCGTATACGAGAATCCTCCACCTCTGGCAGCCTGATAAGGGATGCTTTGCACGCGTTATCGTAAACGCCCTCGAGCCTCCTAGTTTCTGAAAACTGTGACTACAACAGACACCGCCACCTGATTTGAACGTGGGCCTACCTGCCGGTGCACGTTACCGCTGGTTCACGATACGGACTGTGTTACTGAAGTTTCGACTGTTTGTATACACTCATGCCCATAAATTAAGGATAATGAAGTTCAGGCAAAGAAAGAGACTATTAAGTCTATTTAATAAACTAAAGGTAAAGAGCAAAAAAGATGCTATATGTTTGACATAATTAATAAAAATTGCGATTTTTACTCCCTGGAGCAAATTTCAAAAAAGAACCTATTTACAAAAAACAGTATAACATGGTTAGTATGATGGTTAATATGGAGAATGACTCCCGGACGATGCAATACATGCCTTACAACGCCTAGGCATGCTGACTATCAAATTATCAATCTGATCTTGGGGAATATTACACCACTCATCAAGCAATGCCCTCCGAAGTTCTGGTTGACAGGTGGGAGGGGATTCGTCAGCCAAGCATATCCCACACATGCTCTATTGGATTCAAGTCCGGTGAGTATGCTGGCCAATCCATACGAGTGATATCCTCCATTTGAAGGCATTCGTCTACAATGTTTGCACAGTGAGGACGGGCGTTGTCATCCGTAAACAGAAATTCAGCACCCATGGCGCCCGAAACAAACGTACATGTTGTTCCAGAATGACATCCCGATAGATGTGGCCTATCATCGTTACACTCTGAACATGCAGGTCAGTTGTGGAACCAAGAATAATTCCTCCCCGAGCCATCCTGCACCACCGTAACGGTGTCGTTCATTGGGGTTCTCTTGGTGGTAATGGGTACCTGGCGCTCTCATATGAAAGTCCAGCGAGAATCAGACTGCAAACTAAACCTGGACTCGTCGGAAAACATCACACCACAATGCATGCTCTCTACTCCAGGTTAATCGCAGGCGACAGTGAGTTGCGGTAAGTGGAACACATCTGACAGGCCTGCGAGAATATAGACCAATGTGCCCTAAGCGTCAGTACACGGTCTGCCTTGAAACTGTCGTACCGGTAGCTGAAGAGAGCTGACGAGACAGGTCTGATGCTGTGTTCCATCTGTTTCTTTTGGCAGTAACTGCTAAATACCGGTCCTCATTCGGCGTTGAAACTCGGCGGCGACCTGTGCTGTAACATCTACTCACATTACCATCATCTTGGAATCGTTGCCAAAGCCTGGAGATGACAGTCTGGGCGATTCCAAGTTCCTCGGATACTTCCAGCTGGGTACTTCCACATTCCAGTCGTCCGATAATTCTACCACGTAAAAATCATCCAAATGCTTCCTTTGTGCCATAACTATGCGGTTATTGCACTGAAAGGCTTTTAAAGCGCTTGTGAACAATTTTACTTCTTTGCCACCATTCCTTATATACCCCTCTCTAACACTCTCGTCATTGTGATGTACTATCCGCACCATCTGGTGGTTTTCTGTAATTTGCATATTCTTCTTCAAGATGTGTGGGATAATTCTACAATGAAATTTTTATTTTAGAGTTCAATTCCTGTGTGATTTTGAATTATCCTTAATTTATGGACATGAGTGTATGTATATATATATAAATATATTGAATTATGAATAAAATTTGCCAAAAAATGTAATTTGCCAAAATAAATGATTGATTATTGTTGTTAAATTTTGCATTCAAATATGCCCTATTATGCGTTATTTTTCATCAAAATATGTCCTAAGAGGCTAAAGCGTACTTCTAGTTCAATGTGTCCCTTTAATCCACTTAAGTGAATTTCGCAATCTTTCTTCTATTATTCATTCACAAACCATGTATCAAAAGATGGTCATTTACCCGCCCGCCCTGACATCCGACTCCCCCTTAATGCCCCCTGACACCGCGGAGCAAATCCTCGAACTAAGTCGGATTTGTGCGAGCTCTGTTCCTATTGAGCAGCAGCGTGACGTCACACTTTGATGACGCGATGTAAAGAGGTTTAGTGACCCTTCGTAATGTGCTTTCCATGGGCACTGGGGAAGCTGTCCTGACGATTTACTGGGTAAAGTACTGGTAGTACTCACAGCATCAAGCGTGGAATTAATGCCTGATAGGGAAGTACTTAGATATGTTTTGGCGAGTGTTTGAAAGTACAGTTATATGGCGGCCACAGTTCACCGGCTGCATATAAAAATTAGAAATCACAACAGGCGCTGTTAAGTCATTTTAAGACACAATATGTCGTTATTAACAAAATTACAATAGTAAAATATTACCTGAAGGCCAACGAATGAAAATTTCGCAAAGACATTTTATTTTAATATTTAGTAAACATCGTCCGGTCTATTTTAGCCCAGAGGTGACCAACCCAAATGAACTTGCAGGTCACTTTGGAATTGCATCCTCCGCAGGCCGCATCTAAAATTATAGATCCCCTATTAGATTGAGACCCCCTATAGACATTTTTTTGGAGTGAAAAATTGAAACATAACCAGCTATTATTTTTGCGTCTACTATTATTCTTACATGTAAACATAGATAATATAACACTAATGATACAAAACGCACATTGTAAAGAGATAGATAAAACTCAAATCTCACCACGTATAAGGCGGCACACATGAAACTATTTAAAGAAGGCCAAATTCATAATGAACAGTAGTGCAGATCAACTGGAAAGTAAATGTTTGTAGCAAAAGGGAAGAGTACAAGCGGTAAAAAAGAATGCCATCTCTTTTGCTTACATCCTAGTTCATAAATGCCCGTGCTTACCAATATACTAAAAAGTAAACCAAAAGTAAGACCAATTATTTTTTTTTTCAAAATTCTTTATTTAATCTACCAAATTTATTTCATTTTATAGCAAGCAACCAATCTTTCATTTTTTGGACGTGAGCTTCGTCGGTTGAGGTGGGTGGTCGACCACATGGCTCTTCGTCTTCAACGGGTTCTCTGCCTTCTTTGAACTGTTTATAGCACTTGTAAACATTTCTTTCCGATATAGAAATACTCACCGAATGCCTTCTGCGACATTCCATACGTTTCCGCAAACAAAATTGAACGCAAGTTTATTGCTCAATGAATTCAGACATTTCAAATATCACTGGAATCCGCATTAGCGTCTGACAAAGCCAAGCGTAACTCAAACACCAATGAATATTTTGATGTGATATTTCACACAGATGTCAAACGCAGTGCCAGCAACCTAAAAAAGAAAAAAAAATTAAATTCTATATGACCCGGATATTTTAAATTGAAAATGGGTTTTACTTTTTGGACGTCAGAGGAGATTGATTGGTGCGTCACAGGAGAAGATCCGCGATTGAATCTCTTTTTTTTATCTAGCTGAAAATGAAACCCTGGAAATGTCGAATATTCTTTTTTTTTTTTCTTTTCTTTTGTCTGAAAACTATCCTGAATCATACAAAATTGGCCATTTAATAAATAGTTCTATGAGATCTTTAGCCTATTTATGATATAAACTCAACAAACAAGACATTTTTGACGCTCACAAACAATCCACTCATAATGGCATTAGTAATAAGGACTCTCAGAATCATAACGACTCTAACCCTAATTATCTAATCATAATGACTCTCAGAACAAACTCCATTCATTTTAGCAAGTGCCATAAATATTATGGATTTTAGAACAACAGGCCCGCATGAAAATCATTCGGTAATCATTCTGTGCGAATAAGAACAATTTAGAATATCAGAAATGCTGCTAAAAGCTTGTTCTATTTATATCTATATATTCTCTATTACATATTCTACATTCTGTATATATCTTCTAGTTCACGAACTTGATCATTAGCTTTCTAGTACATTAGAAACAAATTTCTGACATGTTACATTATTTTGATATTTTTTTATATTATATACATTATTTATGAAATAAAACAAAATATTTTGGCATCACTTGTCATCATTCTGTTATTTCTACTTTCAGATATTAACATAAATTACGTTACGGTATATCATCTTATATTAAATGCTCTCTTTTTTATGTTTAAACCTTTTGGAATAAAGTTTATGAATTAACTAATTACGTAACAACAGGTTCTACTTCCCATGCCCTCTACAAATTTTGTCTGCATTTGTCTTTGTCTGAATTCTTTGCAATGTCATAACATCAGAAAGCTAATGATCAAATTCAGTGTTTCAAATAGAACATTCATGAAGTAGAACACAATTTTAGTGTCGTTTATGACATTCTAAATTGTTCTTATTCTTACCAAACTATTATTCTCATTCTTTTGATCCGTGCCAAACGGCAATTCGTTATTCTAAACTCCACAAATATTTCGCAGACTTGTTGAAAGTACTATTGTGCCCAAAAGAAAGACCAATTATTTTTTTCCAAAACTCTTTATTTATTCTTCTACATTTTTTGGAAGTGAGCTTCGTCGGTTGTGGGTGGGTGGTCGACCAGAGCGCTCTTTGTCTTCAACGCGTTCTCTGCCTTCTTTGAGCTGTTTATACCATTTGTAAGCATTTCTTTCCGATATAGGAATGCTCACCGAATATCTTCTGAAACATTATATACGTTTCCGTAAACAAAATTTAATACAAGGCCTTTGCTCAATTCATTCAGACATTTCAAAAATCGCCGGAATCAGTTTGAGCGTCTCACAAAGCCAAGCGTAGCTCAAGCACTCATGAATATTTTGACACCAAATTTCCCACAGATACCAATGGCAGAAAAAAAATTGGATTTCCATTAGCCCCGGAATTTTAAATTGAAAATGGATCTTACTTTTTGGACAAGTTAGAAAATGCAATTTTTTTTTGTAGTAAACGATTTTTTTTATTTATTTCTATCTAAGGAAAAAAAGATCCCAATCCGAATAAATAATGAAATTAAACGGATAAAACGTGACCATTAGTTTACCAAAGTGAAGAAAAATAAATATGCTATCATTAGCTTTATTAAAATGTTGACTCACTATATACACAGTAAGCTGGAAATCAGAGCTAGCAAATAATCCACCCATAATGACATAAATATAGTAGAACAAACTTTTAGCGTCGTTTCATAAATTGTTCTTATTCACACCAAACGATTATTCCCATTCTTCTGATCCATGCCAAAAGCTAATTTGTTCAATTCGAAACCCCATTAGTATTCAGCGAGTGTTCGATTTTTACCTTATCTGCTCTGCACAGAATGAAACAGAATGATCTTTTATTGACATGAACGAATCATAATTCGAACAACAAACACGAAAGAGCCTTTATCAACAGAAAAGATGAATAATTCTCGAATGTTTTTGTTCGATTCCCCGCGTGGAATGAGTTACATTGTCGACTAATTAATATTAAGAAACTGATTCGTTATTATTTCATTGTTTACTCTCATCAGCGAGTCTTTGATGCTCAAACGGCAAATATTGACTTTGAGAATGAGTTACGCGGAAACCTGTGTTACCGATGGAACGAAACGGTGTTCTATTTTTCGAATGCAAGAAACAAATGAAATAAAATAACTTTGTAAATCAATATTAAAAAATTTTAAATTATGTTTTTCTTTAATTTTTGAAAGAAATTTAAATTTGTGTACACTGTGGTACGCAAAAATAAATAAATAAATCATTTTACAGAAAAAAAGAAAGAAAAAAATGTATTTTGAAAACGATTATGCTGATTTTCAAGATTCTGTCGGAGCTAAATAATGCTTTTAAATAATGATTGCAATGTCAGAATACCATAAAGCTAATGGAACAAATTCAGTGTTTCAACTAGAATATATATATTCATGAAATAGAAAAAAAATTTTAGTGTTTTTTCTGATATTCTAAATTGTTCTAAATTGTTCTTATTAGGTCCTGATATTCTAAATTGTTGTTATTCGATCCTGATATTCTAAATTGTTCTTATTCGGTCCTGATATTCTAAATTGTTCTTATTCGCACCAAACGATAATTCATTATTATAACACAAATATTCAACAGCCTTATTGAAAGTAAAGTATAATTAATATTAAATTAATATCCAGAGTTATTAATTACATATTTTTATGTCACTTGTAAATAAAATCATCATGAAAATTATACACACATTTTTTTATGTGCATGGAGTATAAATGCAATTTTTTTTTGTAGTAAACGATTTTTTTCGTTTATTTCTATCTGAAAAACACAAAAATTCATAATCCGAATAAATAATGATAATGAAAGGATCCAATGAGATCATTAGCATAACTACTTGAAGACAAATAAATATGCGATCATTAGCTTTATTAAAATGTTGACTCACTATACACAGTAAGCTGGAAATCTGAGCTAGCAAATAATCCACCCATAATGACATAAATATAGTAGAACAAACTTTTAGCGTCGTTTCATAAATTGTTCTTATTCACACCAAACGATTATTCCCATTCTTCTGATCCATGCCAAAAGCTAATTTGTTTAATTCGAAACCCCATTAGTATTCAGCGAGTGTTCGATTTTAACTTATCTGCTCTGCACAGAATGGAACAGAATGATCTTTTATTGACATGAACGAATCATAATTCGAACAACAAACACAAAGAGCTTTGTGTCAACAGAAAATGATTAATGAATTCTGGAATGTTTTTGTTCGATTCCCCAAGCGTGGAATGAGTTACATTCATGCTTCGTTATTATTTCACTGTTTACTGTCATCACTGAGTCTTTGATGTGAGATGGCAAATATTGACTTTGAGAATGAGTTACGCGGACCTGTGTTCTTGATGGAGCGAAATGATGTTCTATTTTTCGAATACAAGAAACAAATGGAAATATAGTAGAATTTTTAGTTTGTAAATCAGTATTAAAATTTTTTTAAATAATGAGTTTTTTTTTATGTATTGGAAAGTAATTTTTTCGCTAATTTGTGTACACTGTGGCACACAAAATAAATAAATATATCATTTTTGTACAAAAAAAAACAAAAAAAAAAATGTATTTTTGAAAACAATTATGCTTTTAAATAATGCAATGACAGAATGCAATGTTTGCAATGTCAGAACGCCAGAAAGCTAATGATCAAATTCAGTGTTTCAACTAGAACATATATATTTATGAAGTAGAACAAAATTCTAGTGTCGTTTCTGACATTCTGAATTGCTCTTTTTCGTACCGAACTATTATTCTCATTCTTCTTGGCCGTGCCAACTGACAATATGTTTTTCTAAACTCCACAAGTATTCATCGGACTTTTTGAAAGTAAAGTGTAATTAATATTAAATTAATATATTAATTCATTAATTACATATTGTTTTGTCACTTGTAATTAAAATCACCATGAGAATTATTCCACACATTTTTTTATGTGCATAAAATATAAATTTAAATTTTTTGTAGTAAACGATTTTTTTCAATTCTAATATTAGTTCACAGTCTCCCTATATTTATCTTGTTCAATTTTCAATTCCTAATATTAGTTCACAGTCTCCCTATATTTATCTTGTTCAATTTTCAAACGTTCATAAAATACATTTTATTTATCCACTCACGTTCAAATACATTTTCTGAAACTTGTAGTGGAGGACACTTGATGTTTATACAATTTTTTAAAAATATTAGTTCGTTCATTAAATTTAATTAATTACTTTTAGTTTTTTTTTGTAAATTTAAGTTGCGTGAGTCTAATAACAGATGGCGCCAGATGTAAAAGGAATTTCAACTTTATTTGTAAAGGACTTTTCTGCAATATAGTGAAAAAAAAAGTAGGAATTGAATAAACATTTTTTTTTAATATTACTTGTTTTTATTTATTTCTAACAGAAAAATAAACAATTCACAATCCGAATAAATAATGATATGTAACGGATCAAATTTGATCATTAGCTTAACAACGAGAAGACAAATAAATATGAGATCATTAACTTTATTATAATGTTGTCTCACTATACACAGTAAGCCAGATATCAAAACCAGCAAATAATCCATCCATAATGACATTAATATAGTAGAACAAACTTCCAGCGTCGTTTTCTAAATTGTTCTTATTCACACCAAACGATTATTCCCATTCTTCTGATCCGTGCCAAAAAGATAATTTGTTCAATTCTAAACCCCATTAGTATTCAGCAAGTGTTCGATTTTTTACCTTATCTGTAGGACACAGAATGGAAAAGAACGATCTTTTATTGCCATTAACGAATCATAATTCGAACAACAAACACGAAAGAGCTTTTTTTGTCAACAGAAAAAGATGAATAATTCTCGAATGTTTTTGTTCGATTCCCCCAGCGTAGAACGAGTTACATTCTCGACTAATTAATATTAAGAAACTGTTTCGTTATTATTTCTCTGTTTACTCTCATCAGAGACTCCTTTGATGTGCAGTGACAAATATAATTTTGAGAATGAGTTACGCGGAACCAGTGTTTTAATGGAACGAAATGGCGTTCTATTTTTCGAATACAAGAAACAGATGAAATTAAATAAAATTTTTAGTTTGTAAATCAGTAGTAAATTTTTTTTTAAATAATGCGTTTTTATGTATTGGAAAGAAATGTTTCGGCAAATTTGGGGTACACAAAATAAATAAATAAATCATTTTTACAGAAAAAAGAATGTATGTTTGCAAAAAATTATGCTGATTCTGAAGATTCTCTACAAATCAGTATAATAAAAAAGAGTTTTATGTAGCATTGTATAAATTTGTAATATCATAAAAAAAGAATCTTTGAAAAGTGCTTAAATGGTGAAATAACCATACCCATATAAACCATAATTGTATACACTCAAGAGCCAAAACATTATCACCATCCCTACATTTTGCAATGAACTCGCCTGGATGACGTGGAAGGCACGTGATCAGATGGAAGTGGTATTAATCCATGGCAATGCGGGTTGAAGCTGTGTTGCGCGCCAAAGATGGGCCAACTCGTTATTGACAGGTGGTCATAATGTTTTGGCTCTTGAGTGTATATATAAAATCAATTTCTTTTTGGCTTTACTAATTTTTTTTTTTTGAATAACATAAGTTCATAGAAATAAGAAAAATATTCAACAAATATACCTTTTGTTTCCCGCAAGCTAACTTATATAAGATACTTTGTATGCCAAATAGTAGCTGAATAAATGTTTCCTTTACAAACCTGAAATTTTAAAATTATTTAAAATGAAATAGTTTAAAAACATAATAAGAATACCAAATAAAAATTGTTAAAAATATTAGCATTTATCATGTTCTTTATTAAAATGCATTGCTCCCATCAACAAATTTATACTCACAGAATAAAAAAGTACACAATCAGAACATTTATGCCTGATCTTTGTAATTCTACAATCATAATATTTTAAGAATCCTGCGGAGAAGGCATGAAAATTAGAAATCGACGAAATCATATTGAAATAATAAAAGACGTACAAAAGGATCACTTTGATATTTTGTTACGACAGTCGTAAATTTTGTCCTATTTAGTTGTTTGTTGTAAAATTTCCTAAATGCAAATTGTTTGTATATTATTATAGTATGTAGTGGGTCTCAATCTAATAGGGGGATCTATAATTTTATATGCTGCCCGCAAGATCATTTGGGTTGGACACCCCTGAGCTAAAACAAAGAAGTCAAAAATCATTTTCAATGAATTTATTTAAAAATTTTACTTAAGCATATGATTATTCAACATATGTAGTTTAAATTCCATTACAGTTTTAAAACGATTTTAAGACTAATGGAATTTTTAAAAGTTTTTATTATTTATCTTGTGGCAGTTTTTGAGAAATTCAATTGAAAATTTTGAATGCGTGAATAAGAGTATCCTAATAACTCGTAATGAAATAGCTATTTCTGTCACTGTAAACAAACTCAAAACAGTTTTCGAATGCCAAAGATGTGATTTAAAAAAAATCAGAATTTTTCACGAAAATCAAGATTTGAATGGGGGTCTGTTACTTTAATCATTCCACAATGCCAAATGTCTGCTAGTCTACATTTAATTTCGTTATGTTTTAAACATCCTTCCACCGTATAAATGCTCGCCGAGTGCAAACCTCCCATTAACCCTCTAACAACAGAAAGCGAGTTTTCATTACAGGAGTCATGCGGAAAATTTCCTCCTCAAACTTCTGTCAGCATTGTTGCCGCACAGAACGCAAAGCGACGTCTAACTGCAACCGTAGCGTCCGAGTTGGGAAGCGTGCTGTGAGGGTGGGGTGGGGAGGTCGAGCAATTAATTTTATTTCGCAGTCACTCTTAACAACCCGAGGTAATTGTGGGTCACTCTTTAAGGAGAGACAGAACAGGGCATGTCGGAATGTGTTCTTGAAATCCGGACGGACGCCAGGGGAACCGAAGGGGTTCTGGACTTGAATAATGAGTTCTGAGTTGTTGTGCTCAACGTTCAAAATATTCCCAAGAAGGGCTTTTCAATGTTTACGCACGGGGAAAAATCTCAACCTTTTCTTTTAACTTCTGATGTTTAGAATTCACTGAAATATTCTCCAAAAATACAGATAGCAGTTTTCCTTGAGGGTCTTGCATTAGAGAGACACACAGTATTTGTACCATGTGATGAAATGTATTCGCCAACACATTTTTTAAATTAAACTATTACCACATACTACTGAGTCAAAAGTAAGAACATACTACTGTGCCCCCAATTTTTTTCAAAAACTCTTTATTTATTCTTCAAATTTATTTCATCGCCTTCAAAGTAATCCCCTCCGGACACACTGCTCTCATGCCAACTTTTTCAATCCTCAATGCATACTAAAGAGTTATCGGCCGGGACGGGGTTTTAAACCGCGTGCAATCGACTCAAAACTGCATCCCAGGTGATCCAGAAGTCGCAAGCGTATGAATACGGTGTTTGTGGAACTATATGGGTTTCATTTTGGGCGAAAAAGTCTCGAAGAATCAATGTAGTGTGAGGTAGTGCATTCAGTGTTTTTGGTACCAATCTAGACTTGATGCGTTTGAGGCCCAAAATGGAATGGAACGATCCTTTTGACAATACAACATCATTAGCAAGGTTTCTAATTGTAAATCAGCGGTTTGCAAGCACCCAATCTTTAATTTTTAAAAGTGAGCTTCGTCGGTTGAGTTTGAGTGTCGACCAGGTGGCTCTTCGTCTTCAACGCGTTCTCTGTCTGTTTTGAACTGTTTATACAACTTGTAAACATTTCTTTCCGATACAGGAATTCTCACCGAATGCCTTCTGCAACATTCTATATGCTTCCTCAAACAAAATTCAACGCAAGTTCTTTGCTCAAGGAATTCGGACATTCCAAACATCGCCGGAATTCGTTTTAATGTTTCACAAATCTAAGCATCACTCAAGCACTAATGAATATTTCGACATCAAATTTCACACAGATGTCAAGGACAGTGCCAACAACCTAAAAAAAAAAAAAAATTGTAATTCCTTAGCTACGGTAATTTTAAATTGAAACTTTGTTGTAGTTTTTGGACACAGTTGTACATTGAACCACAAATTAAAATCCACATGATGTGTATGACCACGTAAGGATTATGTTTACCCCAAACGCTATTTTATCACTTCACGGGCCGAAGGTATCGGTTTTTAAAGCGCTACTGTATAAGAGCGCTTAATTCTGGTAGTTATCTATTCTAGTTATCATATCAAAGTAAGAGTAGTACTTTTTTAAATTCATTTTTTATTGAAATCTGAAAGTTATTAAAAATTTATTTTGATTTTTTAAAACATTTGTATTTCTATTGTTCGGAACTACAATGGATCCCATACAATGGCAGTCAACTCTCACTTCTATAAAGGAACAATGTCCACTTCATGACGCCCCTCCGCATTATAACTGTAATAATACAAGCTGTTAATATAGAGCAGATACGTGTTAGATGTCGGTATACACTCGCATGTAAGCTGAACCGCGTATCATTATCAGAGGCGCGATGGTTATTCGGTGTTAATTTATAGCAACAATTAAATTAGTGCAAGTGCAGTGCTTCGATGCGCAGGTTTTAACCATCTCTGTTGGTAATGAGCTTGCTCATTAGGAATTCGACGCGGTGCACATTTCGAATCGTGGGATCGTGTTCAAGTGTACCACTTTTCTGACGTCAGCACTTTCGGGTTTTGTTCGGGCTTCGGCAAACCGGGTTCAATAATCTGGAAGCTTGGCTTGGTTTGTCGCTCTACGGTTATCTCCTGCGCATTTTAGGCTAAACAGACCGGGACCTACACTTTAACGGAATTCGAACCACCAACAAACATCCATGACACCATCAGGATTCGAACCTGAAGCTTGGGAAATCAAAGGCCAGAGCGCTAGCCACTTGGCCACCAGGCCACCAATAATCTGGAATGGTGACAGAAGAATAATTATCACTGCCAGTTTTGAATCGGCAGATATCTAACTAATTATTATGACTTTTCAAAAGCAGATATTAATTATGGACGATTATTCCGGAGTCGGAAAATATCTCTGTGTATGGCATTAGAAAAAGTATCTTAAAATATCCTTCTTTAGAAATTATCAAAGATTGAAACAAAAGAAGTATTTTGTAATTATCTTCCATTTTTTTAAATGTTCTAAAAGTTATTTTCTGGTTAACATTTCGTTTTATTCCGTTAGCTTCTAAAACAACAGGATCATATAAACTTTAAAATTCTGTAGTTTATTCTAAAATCTTTAAAAAATAATTCAATTACTTTTCAGTAACCAACCGACAGAATTCTAAATTATCCCAACATAAATAAGATGTTCAATGTATTGAATTAATTTAAAAAGATATTCGAATTGTAATGGTATTCGAATAATTAAAGACGATCCAGATATTGATTAATTGTTTTTACCATATCAAATTTGAAATTAAATTATTGAAATTCTTCATGATTAGTAAAATTATCCAAGAGACGGATGAAAATTACTGACATTATTTTATTTTAGTTTTAAATATATTCTGATCCATGATAATTGGATGATTTATAACAAAAGCAAAAATCATTCATTTTGTTGTTTTTTAAATCTGCGGCAAAATCTAATAAATTAATGTTCCATATTCAATGCATATAATAATGTGTTAGAAAAATAGAAATGCAGTCGTTTTAAAAATAACAATTTATATTGATATATTTATTGTATTAATGATAAAAATAAATTATGATTATTTTTGCAAATGCATGAAATATAATTTATACTTCAGATCAATTGCAATTGTAGTAAAAAATAAGCACAACACGAACTATTCATGATAAATTGAACCGTTCATGAACAGTATACGAATCATTCTTTTCAGGGTTTTACAAATACGTGTCAAAATTACCTGGAATGAATGTTTCGTAATTAACTCAGAATCTAATGCGTTAGAAAGATGAACTGAAATTCGAAATGCAAGGGTTTTTAAAAATGATGTTGGAGCATTACGAAGCCAAAAAGTTATGGATTCTGTGAAAACTCACTCAAAATCATCAATTGAAGGGGAAAAAATGCCTGAATCTTTAAACAGAAGCATTAAGACAAACTGCATTCCTCTAATGACAAACTGTTTGAAGATCTACGCTCATTTTTTTTCTCTATTCTAAAACAAGCAGAGTTGAATATAATCATCTTTTCAAAATGGCGACAGAAGAATAATTATCGCTCTTCGTTGTGAGTCGGCACAAATCTAACTTATTATTGATACTTTTCAGAAAAAGAAATTAATTATGGAAGGATTATTTTGGAGTCGGAGAATCTTTCTTGTGTCTCTATGTGTTATGAGATTAGGAAAAAAGTATTTTAAAATATCCTTGTTCTAGAAAGTTATCAAAGGTTAAAACAACAGAAGTATTTTTTAATTATCTGTCATTTTTGAATTATTCTAAAAAGTTATTTTCTGGTTAACATTTCGTTTTATTCCGTTAGCTTCTGAAACAACAAGTTCGGGTAAACTTTCCAATTCTGTAGTTTATTTTTAAAATTAAAAAAAAAATACTTTTTAAGTAACCAAACGACAGAATTCTAAATTATCCCAATAAGATGTTCAATAGGTTGAATTAATTTTAAAAGATAGGGTCCTGATAGCCGAGTGACTGACGCTCTGGCACTCGGTTCCACAGGTATCTTGTTGGTATCCATGGTACCATGAATGGTTGGTTGGTTGGTACTGGTTGGTTGGTTGGTACCATGAATGGTTGGTTGGTACCATGAATGTTTATAGTGACTTTGAATCCCCTTTAAAACGTAGGTCCCGATCCTAATAGGATCGTAGGGCGTTGTAGGGGTAGTGTGACTCGCGCCCGTAGCTTATCTTCAAGCTACACGCACCCCTGGGTAGCTTGCTGGTATCCTGGTAGCTGCTCAATGAGTAACAGTGGTGCAGCCAAAGCTTATGGCACAAAGGTTAACTTGTCTGTATTGCCAGTTGCATTAGAACAATAAAATTTTAAAAGATATTCGAATTCAATTATAATTGTATTCAAATAATTATAAACGATCCGCAAATTGATTAGTTATTTTTAGCATAACTAACTTGAAATTAAATTATAGACATTCTTTGTGATTAGTAAAATTATCCAAGAAACTGATAAAAATTAGTTTAAAAAGTATTTCGTTTTTTTAAGATACGTTTTATCCGTTGCACATTTTCTTTTAGTTTAAATGTAGTTCGTTTAAAGTATCTACAGCATCATTTCTTATAGATTAAGTCACTGAATTGCAAAAAATAAATAAATTTGTTTTTTCATTTTTACTATACTCTTATCACTTTTGAATAATGCTACGAAAGGCAAAAAGCAAACAGCAATAAAAGCTTTCATTTCTTTTTTTTTTTTTCTTTTTATTTTTTTTTTTTTGTAATTAAAATTGCTTACCACAGCAAAACATTTAATGAAACATATTTCGATCTTGTATATTCTTATTTCAAAAAATAGGGCTTCATTCTATACAATATTACAATAATTTAAAGTACAATAAATATCATGTTTTACAATTTTAAATAAGTCAAAACACAAATTACCACAACACAAAAATTACATAATTCATATTGCTTACTTATTTAAATGTCTCTGTTTTAGAGAATATTAAAATGATTTATTTTACAATTAAAAAACTACATGATTTTTACTCGTAAAAATATTAAAAACAAGCTATAAAATTATTGTTAAATTTTTACCTTTGTGATTCCCCATTGAAAATTATACTCTAATTTAGAAACTCATAAAAAATATAAAAAAATGATTTATGAAAAATACCAGAATTTAAAATGCTGATATTTTATATACTAATTGCCTGTTAAAGTTATGCACATTATACTACGTACAGTAGGACCTCTTTAAGTCGAATACCTCCAAAACTCAAAAAAATTTTGTTGCCTTCCCTTCAAGCGCTAAAACCTCTATTACTCGAAATTTTAACCTATATGTCGAAATAATTATTCAATCCCCATAAGCCATTTTGGTATATATTTTCCCTCCGTAACTCGAAAAAAATTGGACTTCTGTATCTCGAACATTAGCAATGTTTGATTTTACAACCTTTACAACTCGATCATTTGAAATTATTTCGTAATTATTTTGATTTTTTATTGTAGTACATTTATAACTTTTAAGTTGCAAATAAGCATGTTTATTACCTCTGTAACTTGAATTTTTATTTATTTTACCTCTCTAACTCAAAATAAGTTAGAAAGAATCTAAACCTCTACAAGTGGAATATTTCCTTACAAAATCCGAGTAAGTCGAAATCCTCCATAAGTCGAAAACTATTTGGCGTCTGACTTGAAGTTCGACTTACAGAAGTTCTACTGTATTTACTAATGCATGTGTCTTGATATACCACAAAATACTCTGTATGAAAACTATGCGACAGCTCCACCTGATAACAAAGAAAAAGAAATCCGTATTTATATCTCAAAAATAGTATTGAATACAAAAAAAATATACAACTTGGGGGAAGTAAATTAGTAAAGAAAATCCTCTTCCGACCGATATTGCTAAAAAATGCACATTTGGTGGAACGTGATTTCTAAAACTGGTGATGTAGCAACGAACTGTAAGGAGAAGTATCTTTTGTAACGCATGGTTTCAACGTGATGGTGCCCCTCCGCACAGGACATCACGTGAAATGCAATCACCATTATCCAATCATTGGGTTGTGTCGAATGGTGCTTTCACGCATACCTGATCTTAGCCCTATTTGGAACTTTCTTCTATGGGAATACCTCGAATACCAGGCACATGGGACCCCTGCGCTAACATTGAAGAACCTTAGACAACGTATTCCTGAAATTTGTGATACATACTTTAATTTACACAGCCTCTAAAGCCTGATGAAAACGTTACTAATGAAAGGTTACGGAGTGTGCCCAGCGTTGAAAGAGTGAAATAAAATGTGCGACAAAATAAGTTTCAGCACGGCAAACGCTGAGGAAACACTCATTTTAATGAGTGGTGGGGCTATATATGGGATAATCGTTAGATATGGGATATTATATCTTTATATATCCCATTAAATTATATATCTTTACAATCTTCATATTATATCTATGATATATAAATATCTATGATTAAATTGTTCCTGTGCGACTGATTTAAGCGACTGAAATTATCTAAAGAAGTACTCGCGCTTAAAATGTTATATATGGGTACGCCACACAGGTTGAGGAAACGCTCCTTTTAATACCTAAAACGCCATATTTTCCAGACAGTGCTCCTTCTGATAGTATCTAAATTCGTTCACATGAATTGTCACAGCAGCCCTTAAATTATTCGAAATAATGAGTAATTGACTTGATTCGTGGAAAACCTCAAAAGCAAGTCGTTCTTATCACAAGCAATTCGTCTTTTGCCAGTCAGATAGTAAAAAAAGAAATATATATCGATGAAAAATACTTAAATGGATTTAATAACTTATTTTTTATTAAAAGAAATATCGGTTTTCAAAAAAAAAAAAAAAAGAACGAATTAAATTGACTACCTAATAAATGTAGCTAACATTCAAAATATGCTGTTAACATTTTTTATTAAATATATATTTTTCTAAAATCATTTTTAAAAAAAAAAATTATAAAACTTACCAACTTATTTTCTTTAAAATCGAAAAATGCAAAGCCTTAAAATTCACCATCATTCATTATCCACTAATTTGTGTGATGTTTGCGCATTTTTATAGAAAATAAACAAGTATTTTTTTCTGTGTTGACATTTCAGCAAAATAATTTTTGCAGATACTTTTACTGTAATTCCTTTTTACTTTCTCGTAATACTTGTACAAGAAAATAATTTCTTTCCCTCTGAGAAACCTTCTTAAGAAGAAAAAAAAGGAAAAAAAAATATCCAAAGGACGCTACAAAACGTTTAATGACTACTATAATTTAATACTCCTGCTTTTTCGGGTTTTTTTTTTCCAACTTTTTACTTAAACGTCTCGTGGTAAATTGAAATAACGTCGAAATGCAATTATCTCTTTTAACTGTAACCGCCGTTTGCCGTAATAAATTAGAAGAAAAAAAAAATGGCCGATGTGCTTGTTGATATTTTGAGACGTAAAAAAAAACAAGTTTTAAGGACAGAAAAAAAACTGAGCAGCAGTAATTTATTTTTTATAGATTCCCAAATATAGAGCGGTATTTTTATTTTGTGTGTTTATTTTTTTCTAACCAAGTGAGACCATGATTAATTAGATACGCGTCATTTCATTTTGTACAAGGCTGTTTTTTCGATTAAATTTTAAAAAACGAGATCGCTAGAATTGCTCTTGTAAATATAAAACTCGACCGAAAATAATCTTCCGAAAATTTAAATTCAGTTCATTAATTTTTATCAATCTTTTACAGATGTACTACTGGACCTAAAAAAGTAACACCAATTATTTTTTTTACTAAAACCCTTTATTTATTCATCCAAGTTTATTTCATCACTTAAATATTTATTTCATCTTTCAAAGTGGTCCCCTCCGGACACAATGGAATAATTTTTTTTTCCAATTCTCAATGCATGCTAAAAGTCATCGGCAGGGTTGGCCTTCAAAGCGCCAGAAGTAGCACAGTGTGAATGCGGTGGTTGTGGCGAAAAATTTAATTTTCGAAAAAGTTTCATTGTGGCGAAAAAGTCTCGAAGAATCAATGCAGTGTGAGCTGGCGCATTCAGTGTTTTCGCTACCCATCGAGATTTGACGCGTTTGAAGCCCAAAATGGAATTGACCATCATCAGCAAGGCCTCTAATTGTAAAGATGGTTTGCAAGCATCAGGTTTTCTGGGCGTGAGATTCGTCGGTTGAGGTTGAGGGTTGGCCCTCTTCGTCTTCAACGCGTTCTCTACCTTCTTTTAACTGTTTATAACACTTCTAAACATTTCTTTCCGTTATAGGAATGCCTTCGGCGACATTCTATACGTTTCCGCCAACAAAATTGAATGCAAGTCCTTTGCTCAATGAATTCAAACATTTCAAAAATCGCCGGAATTGATGTTAGTGTCTCACAAAGACAAACGTAACTCAAGCGCTAATGAAAATTTTGGCGTCACATTTCTCACAGGTGTCAAAGACAGTGCCAGCAACCGAAAAAAGAAAAGAAAAATTTAAATTCCATAAGCCCCGGGAATTTCAAATTGAAAATGGATCTTACTTTTGGACACAGTAGTATACTAACATTGTTCATAAACTACATATTTACATTAGAGTAAAGAAGTAAAAATTGAATTGCAATCATTAAAGTGCTTTGAAAGAATTGTCCTTGTCTTTTTCTAACCCTATTTGAAACGAGCCGTTTGATTGAAACCTTATTTCAATGAATGAGAGCCCACCACAGCGCTGGATTTCAATGGATGCTGATTCCACACCAGCAGCGTCACAAAACAAGACCGAACAAAAAAGAAAAGCTCGTTTATTTTTGAGCATTCAATGTTTCCGGTGGTGAAAATAGCCTTCCGAAATCCGAATCAAAACAGGTCCTTTGTAATTAAAAGACCCAGAGAGACCCAATTTATGTGGGAGAAAAAATAAATAAAGAAGCTCCCATTTTAATTACGTTATTTTAAAGTTTCGCATTTTTTTCTTTTACTGTTGCTTTTTTTTTTCTTGCACCAGAATGACTTTTTTTAAGTGCTATTTCTGGTATTCCGTGTTGATTTGAATAAACTCAAAAGCCAGTGTTTTTTTTTTTTTTTTTTTTTTTTTTTTTTTTTTTTTTTGTTGTGCTTAGAAAAATGCGTCCATTCAATTGGAGAGTCATTGCAAAATTGAAACTTTTTTTATTCATTTACTTAATTTTAAAAAAAGGTTTTTGGCTTGGCTTTGTTTTGTACTTATGACGTTCAATCTGTGCGTGGATGGAGACTTGCTCGGAGATTTTGAGATCATTTTTCATTCTTCTTTTTTTTTTTTAAATAATATAAATTTTTTATGATCTTTTAGATCTTACATTCAAGTTCTTACAAATCTCAATTTAACTCCACAAAAATATCTTATCTCATAAAATCATTGTTGCAAATAAAAAAATATCTGACGTACCTAAAAGAAACTCTTAATTAATTTTTATTACAAAAATTGAAAATTCAACTTCAAATAAAATTCTTATTGGTAATTTATTCCATAAGAAGGAAGAAGTCTAAACATTTCCTACACTTTGATATTTTGGCTATATACACATGTTTGTCAAAACTGTAATTCATATCAGAACACTACTGTGTCCAAAAGGTAAGACCCATTTTCAATTTAAAATTCCCGGGGCTTATGGAATTTAAATTTTTCTTTTCTTTTTTTAGGCGGCTGGCACTTTCCTTGACATCTGTGTGAAATTGCACGTCAAAGTAATCATCAGTGTTTGATTTACGCTTGGCTTTGTGAGATGCTAAAACTGATGCTGGCGTTTTACGAAATGTCTGAATTTGGTGAAATGTCCGTAAAGTTTGGTGCTTGCAAACCGTCGATTTACAATTAGAGACCTTGCTGAGGATGTTGGAATTTCAAAAGGATCGGTCCATTCCATTTTGGGCTCAAACGCGGGGACATCGTTTTGAGTCCATCGAAGAGATTCAACGTGAATCGGGGTGCGCTTTGAAGGCCATCACTGCCGATGACTCTTCAGCATGCATTGATGATTGGAAAAAACGTTGGCATAAGTGCATTGTGTCCGGAGGGGATGACTTTGAAGATGACGAAATAAATTTGGGCGAATAAATAAAGAGTTTTTGAAAAAAAAAATAATGGGTTTTACTTTTTGGGCGCAGTAACTAGTAATAGAAGGAGGGCTTCGTATAACCTAATATACTAGCATTGTCCATAGGAGAAAAGAAACAAAAAACAATTACAATCATTAATTGTTGCTAGCTCTATTGTTGCTTTGAAAATACTGTTCTCATCTTTTTTTCCTAACCCTATTTGAAACCACCCGTTTAATTCAAACCTTATTTCATTGAGTGAGTGGCCAACCGGGGCGCCGGTTTCAACGAATGCCACTTCCACTGCAAGGGCGTCACAAAACCAGCCCGAACAAAAAGAAAAGCTCATTTATTCTTTGACTTTTAAATGTTCGGGTGGCAAAAATAGCCTTCTGAAAATCCGAATAAAAAACAGGTCCTTCCCAGAGAGACCCAATGTATGTGGGAGAAAACATAAATAAAGAAGCTCCCATTTTAATTACGTTATTTTAAAGTTTAGCAATTTTCTTTCTTTTCTCTGAGCGCTATTGTGGCTTTATTTCTTGCAACAGAAGGAAGTTTTTTTTAAGCGCTATTTCTGGTATTCTGTGTTGATTTGAATGGACTCAAAAGTTAGCGGGTTTTTTTTTTTTTTTTTTTTTAGTTGTTGTTGTGTTTAGAAAAATGCGTCTATTCAATTGAAGAGTCATTACAAAATTGAAACGTTTTTTTTTATTATTATTATTCACTTCATTTTAATGAAAAAAGAATGAATTGAATTTTTAATGAAATTTCACTTTTGACGTTCAATTCGTGCGTATATATTCTGTGCATTTTTCATTTCCTTTTTATTTTTTAATTAATTTAATTTTGATGCAAATAGAAAAAATAATCTGACTAACCTAAAATAAACTGTTAATTAATTTTTATTACAAAAATTGAAAATTTAACTTCAAATAAAATGCATGCTGATAATTGGTATTATAAGAAGAAAATGGTCTAAACATTTCCTACACTACGATATTTTTGCTGTACACACATGCTTGTCGTAACTCTAATTCACATGAGTACGGGTTTTTCCCCAAATGTTTATATTAAAGTCATTGGTAACAGGAACTTCAGCTACAGGGGTTTATTAAAATAGTGGAAACACCATAGATTTATAAAGAATTCTTTATTAGTATGGTGCAGGACAGCATTTGGCATGTAATATAGTTCGGATTCGGCTAGGAAACGAATCATAAAGTGCTGAATAATGTTTAGAGGAATATTGTATCCATTCTTCATGGAGATGGTGTGAAAGTTCTGGGAGAGATGCCGGGGAGGATGTCGATTCCGTATTGAAAGTTCTAAAATAGGCCATAACAATTCAATGATATTGAGGTCGGGTGACTGTGTGGGCCAAGATAGATGTTTAACTTCATTCTCGCGTTCTTCAAACCGTGATTGGACAAGCCCCGCTGCATGGATGGGTGCATTATCATCCTGGAAAATTCCATCTTCTGCAGGAAACAAAACTTCGTAAACCCCGGATATGACGTCATACACTTTCGATCACATTTTCTCGAAAACTATGGGTCGTAGAGGTACAGTTCTTTGGGCAATTTTTATGTATTCCACACAACGACTCTGGCTGTACATAGTTTATCTGGTCTTGATGGGATACCCTGTATATTTACATTGGCAAAAAAAAAAGTAATTGCAATCATTAAAGTGCTTTGAAAATACTGTTCTCATCTTTTTCTAACCCTATTTGAAACGAGCCACTTAATTGAAACCTCATTTCATTGAGTGAGAACCCAACGGGGCGCCGGATTTCAACGAATACTACTTCCACTGCAAGGGCGTCACAAAACAAACCCGAACAAAAAGAAAAGCTCATTTATTTTAGAGCATTCAATGTTCCAGGTGGTGAAAATAGCCTTGTGAAAATCCGAATCAAAACAGGTCCGTCCTCCTTTTGTAATGAAAAGACCGAAGGAGACACAATTTATGTGGGAGAAAAAAATAAATAAATAAAGCAGCTGCCATTTTAATTACGTTTTTAAAGTTTCGCAATTTTCTTCTTTTTCTCAGCGCTATTGTTGGTTTTTCTCTTGCAAACAGATGGAATTTTTTCAAGTGCTATTTCTGGTGTTCTTTGTTGATTTGAATAAACTCAAAAGTCAGCGGAGTTTTTTTTTTTTTTTTTGGTGTTGTGTTTAAGAAAAATGCGTCTATTCAATTGAAGAGTCTTTACAAAATTGAAACTTTTTTTTTAATTTACTTAATTTTAAAAAGGTTTTAGTTTGGTTTTTGCTTCTGACGTTGGGAATTTTAAGATCATTTTTCAGTTTCTTTTCTTTATTTAATTAAGAGCTGTTTAAATTTTTTTCGATCTTGCATTCAGTTCTTACAATTCTCATGTGTGGCTCCACAGAAACATCATATCCCATAAAATCATTGTTGCAAATGAAAAAAATATCATCTGACTATGAACGGTAAAGAAATTGTAGATTTATTTTTATGACAAAAATTGAAAATTTAATTTGAAATAAAATGCTTATTAATAATTTATTTTATAAGAAGGAAACTGTCTAAGCATTTCCTACACTTTGTTATTTTTTTATTATGCACACATGTTTGTCGAAACTGTAATTCACATCAGTATACAACTGTATCCAAAAGGTAAGAGCCATTTTCAATTTAAAATCTCCGGGGATTATGGAATTTCAATTTTTTAGGTTGCTGGCACTATCCTTGTCATCTGCGTGAAATTTGATATTCATGAGTGTTTGAGTTACGCTTGGTTTTGTGAGACGCTAAAACTAATTCCGGCAATTTTTGAAATGTCCGAATTTGGTGAAATGACCGTAAAGATTGGGTGCTTGCAAACCATAGATTTACAATTAAAGACCTTTCTGATGATTTTGGAATTTCAAAAGGATCGGTCCATTCCATTTTGGGCCTCAAACGCGGGGACATCGTTTTGAGTCGATAGAACAATTGAAGAGTCATTGCAAAATTCAACTTGAATCGGCGAGCGCTTCGAAGGCCATCTCGGCCAACGACTTTTTAGCATGCATTGATAATTGGAATGAACCTTGGCTTGTGTGCATTGTGTCCGGAGGGGAGGACTTTGAAGGCGATGAAATAAACGTGGAAGAATAAATAAAGAGTTTTTATAAAAAAATTGGTCTCACTTTTTGGGCACAGCAGTACACTGGAGATCTGTTTCTGAGTATTTTGCAGAGTCTCTCTGTCCCTGGAAATAACAGAAGGAGGACTTCATAGAACCTAATATATTACATACTTGCTTACTTAACCATAAACTACATACTTACATTGTCGAAAAGAAATAAAAAATTAATTGCAATTATTAAAGTGCTTTGAAAAAACTGTTCTCATCTTTTTTTCTAACCCTATTTGAAACCGCCCCTTTAATTGAAACCTTATTTCAATTGAGTGTCTCCGGATTTCAATGAATGCCGATTCCACACAAGCGGCGTCGTAAAACGAGCCCCAACAAAAAAAAAAATTTCATTTATTCTTTGAGCATTAAATATTCCAGGTGCTAAAAATAGCCTCCTGAAAAATACGAATCAAAACAGCTCTTCTTCCTTTGTAATTAAAAGACCCAGAGAGACCTAATTTATGTGGGAGAAAAAAAAATAACATAAAGATGCTCCCATTTTAATTACGTTATTTTAAAGTTTCGCCATTTTCATTCTTCTTCTCAGCGCTATTGTGGCTTTATTTTCTTGCAATAGAATGAAATTTTTCAAGTGCTATTTCTGGTATTCAGTGTCGATTTGAATGGACTCAAAAGTCAGCGGATTTTTTTTTTTTTTTGTTGCTGTGTTGAGAAAAATGCGTCTATTCAATTGAAGAGTCATTACAAAATTGAAACTTTTTTTTAAAAATTATTTAATTTTAAAAAAGGTTTTTATTTTGTTTTTTTACATCTGTGCGTGGATGTAGGTTTGCTCGGGAATTTTAAGATCATTTTTCGTTTTTTTTTTTTTTAATAGAATGTTTGGTATTTTTTAGATCTTCCATTCCGTTCTTCTTGCAATTCTCATTTGTGGTGTACCGAGGCCACACAAAATCATTTTATCTCATAAAGTCATTGCTGGAAATAAAAAAAAATTATCTGACGTACCTAAAAGAAACTGTTAATTAATTTGTATTACAAAAATTGAAAATTTAACTTCACATAAAATGCTTATTGATAATTTATTTTATAAGTAGGAAACAGTCTAAACATTTCTTACACTTTGATATTTTTGTTATACACACATGTTTGTTGGAACTGTAAATCACATCAGTATAGTTTTTTTTTCCAAATGTTTATATTAAAGTCAATGGCAACAGGAACTTCCGATAAATGCTGCATCCATAGTTGAAGTTGCTGGCGTGTTTGCTTCAACTTATACCTGCGAATCGTTTATTCCTAAAATGAAATGGACCCAACACAAAACACACTCAAACATAACGGACTCAACAATCATTACGATGTGCCAATACCCAAATGGAGATCTATTTGCAAAAGGCTATGTGAAAGAGTAGAGAAACATATGTCGAACTAGCGAAATAAATATTTTTGAATGATTTCATTTTTTTAATTTTATTTATATTTTTAGTACCTTTTTTATATTTCATTTTGAGTGTTCTATATTTCTTTACAGTGTGCGTTTAATATCCTTATTATTATATTATCTATGTTTAACATGTAAGAATAATAATAAACACGATAATAAGAAATGAATATCCACAGAGATAACATTTGAAGGGTTTGCACGTTCTTTTCCCCCTCCTGGAATCCAAAGAAAGGATTTTCCGACGTGATGTTTTGCCGCACCGACATTGAGTACCTTTATTTGAGAAGCCAACTTCCTCGAAGCCCTCCCCTTCCTCCAAGGACAGCGTGCGCAGCCAACGAACAGGCGGTCTGTTATTAGAATCCTCTGGTAGTCAT
Organism: Caerostris extrusa; assembly: GCA_021605095.1. Lineage (NCBI taxonomy): Eukaryota > Metazoa > Arthropoda > Arachnida > Araneae > Araneidae > Caerostris > Caerostris extrusa. Next base: position 38,333 of record BPLR01008160.1, on the reverse strand, counting down.
TACTTTTAAAACGAGGAGACTAGATAGCGATTGTAACATTGTGTGTAAAAGCGATTCGCATCGAGAGTGAGACTGCATGGTGGGAATTTTCTCCCACCAAGTATCTTCAGTTCAACTCATTGTGACGACTGTTTCTTTTTTTTTTTATAGCATTTTGAAAGTGGGACTTTAATTATAATCACCCATATATATAAGTAGCCTTTTTAATACTTCAAAATATATCTGCTTCTGTTTTGCCTGTAAAAAGCTCTTATAAAATACATACGCACGTCTATTAAAATAAATTGTTTAAACACATTACACTGCAAGTGATAATGTCTCTAAGATAAACAAGTAATATAAAAAATATTTTTTAAGTCAATTCCTACTTTTTTCACTCTATTGCAGAAAAGTCGTTTACAAATAAAGTCGAAATTTTTCTCTCACATTTGGTGCCATCTATTATTAGATACATGCATGAAACTTAAATCTAAGAAAAACTAAAATTAGCCAATGAATCAATATTTGAAAAAACTGCATTAACATCCAGTGACATCGACTACAAGTTCAAAAAAAAAAAAAAAATTTATTTGAACTGGAGTGGATGAATAAAAAGTGTTTTATGAACGATCGAAAATTTGAACAAGATATATACAGCAAGTGTGTGAACTAATAGAGGGAATTGAAAAAGAAGAAAAAAAGGTATGATCCACATGGGCTTAAAATTCTAAACTAATTTCCGCATTATCCTGAAAACACGACGACGTTTCGCTCGTTTTCATCAAGCGATTCACGACTATTCATATTCCCTGCTCGTCTAGTGTGCTGCCACCGGCATGGCGCACACTTTCAGTCATTTTTCGGTTATCTTTAAAAGAATTCGAAATTTGTTGAGAGGATTTTCTTGCGAGCAGCCTCCTTCTTATGAATGTAAATTCTATACGGCGACGACAAGAAATTGAGAAGGCCATTTGCATACTGTTCAGATTATCAGCGCAGTTTGGCGGCCACTTCCACATCCATTTGGGTGTCGAAAAATCCCTTCCTAACAAAAGATGAGCACAGAGTATCGTGTAACGTGCTAACGAGGGTCGAACAAAAAATAGTCTTTTTTTTATTTTAGAGGTGCAAAATCTCAATTATGAGTAACGTCAGATATTCTAAACTTGTTAAAATAAAATTCCGCCAGCCGCGTAGTCAACATTTAAATTCTGAAGAGGTGCGTCACGAAAATCAGTCCTCTATTTGCCAGTAGAGGGTGGAATTAAAGTAAGGGTGAGTTGCCATTTTATTTTTAATAAATGTGATGCAGGATGAGTTGTTGATATCAAAAATGTCATTCAAGGTTTCTGTTTTAAGATCTTTGTGCACGTTCCAACCTATTTACTCCTTTAAATCATTTAAGTGCAGGAAAAACAACATTGCCAAAACCAGGGGTGGCCAGTCCGCGGCCCGCCTTGAAATTTGTTCTGGCTCATGAGATTTATCACACTTTTACAAAATATATCTATTTCATAATGGGCGAAGTAGTGAAGATCAATGCATTAAAAAAAACACAGTATGCGTGCATCCCTCTATTCAAACATGAACTGTCGAAAGGATGAGAAAAAATGAACTTTGTTTTTAAAATAATATTCTTGCGAATATAGGACAAATATTGCCTGTTTTATGCATAAGTTTACAGTAGACTAATTGACCAAACACAAAACATTCTCAAACACTTCAATTCTCAACACTAACCTGCAACACCCATTACGATGCACAAATACCCAAATGGGGATCGATATTCAAAAGCTAAGTGAAAGAGTTGAGAAACACATGTCGTTCTAGACAAATATTTTTTAATGATTTCAATTTTTAAATTCATTTCTATTTAATAAATTTTTTTATATTTCCTTTTGAGTTTTTTATATTTCTTTACAGTGTGCGTTTAATATCCTTATGATTACATTATCTATGTTTACATGTCAAAATTATAGTAAACGCGAAAATACTAATTCGTTCTGTTTCATTTTTTTCACTCCAAAAAATGTCTGCAGTGTGTCTCAATCTATTAGGGGTATATATAATTTTATGTGCGGCCCGCAGAGTTAGGATGCATTTCCATAGTGGCCCGCAAGATCAGTTGGGTTGGTCACGCCTTGTAAAAACTATTGTTCAAATTAAAAATTAAGGACATGTGAAAAATATTGATTTACATTTATTAATCTATTCAATAAAAAACCCCTGCCACCTCTGCTTTAAATATAATGTATTAAAATTCGTTAAATTTTAAGGAAGTAAATTATTAATATTCATTTCAAAGTTAAAATTAAGTTAAAAATCATAAAAATAATTGTTCTGGGAATCTTCCGATATTTGCCATCTCTTCGAGTCAATAATTATCGAAAAAAAGGGAGAATAATAAAGAGGTTTATATAAGTAAATTTATTTTATAGCCCATCTTTTAAAAAATATGTATAGATGTGTTTCTTTAACTACAGAACACTAGAAACGATATAACGTATCTAATTGCTATAATCTAATTTTAAACATGTTCTCCGTTTGACAAACAATTCGTTAATCTTGTGACGGTAAGTAAAATCCGTAGAGCGAAATCTTTCGTATGAGTACATATTTCAAAACTTCAAAATTTCAATTATAATTAGAGTCAGAATTTGAAACTTCAAAAGTTGAAATTCCTTCGGTAGCCTAAATAAAAAAAAATAGAATTAAAATAAATAAATAATCGCCATTTTGCTTTAGTTGCATAAAATAGAAAATGTTTGGATATTAAATTCCCATTAAATCTCTGCTAGTTCTTTTCAATTATTAAAGTATATGAGTTTTACAAAACGTTACGTACAAAATGGAAATGTTTTTTTTTTTTTTTTTTTTTACATTTGCTAGAGAAATTGAATTTATTTTCTATTTAAATTTATTGCTTTTGAAGAAACAATCTTTTTTACATAAATTTGTTTTGGAATAGGCAGGAAACTTAAATAATAGTTGAAATTAATTATGAATCAAAATTCAGAGTGCGATTTAATTGGTTTATGCAAAACCTTTTAAGTTTCCACGCTTGTATTAAACAGTCGAGTTAAAATTGTTCTGTTTAGGTTGATAACTTAATGCACTTTTTGGGGATTTTAAATTACTTATTAAATATAACAAAGCATCTCAAATTTTATTTATTTTCGTTTTCTAATCTCTTAATGTCTTGTATTTATTTTTTTATTTTTTTTCTTTTTAATTTTTATAAAATATTTTTTTCAGTCTGGCAAGAGTTTTTAGTATGTTAGTATTTAATAACAGCTAAACTAATATGCACTTAACTGAATTTTATGGTTTTACGGATTTGGTAACTAAACAAGACAGATAGGGAGAAAAATTCTAAATTTATTATTCCTTCCAATTTTTTTTTTCATGAATTTCTGAAAACATATAAAATAAACAAATTATAGAAATCCCTTTAGTAATAAAAATAATTTCCACAAATAAGCTAAGTAAATTCTTTAGGGAAAATGTTTCTTCCTTTTTCAATATAAAATAAATAATTACCTTTTCTATTTATTTTACATCAGCATCAATAAAACTATATAAATAAAAACTGATTAATAACTAATATATTCTAACGTGGGGGTATATAATTTTATATGTGGTCCGCGGAGTTAGGATGCATTTTCAAAGCGGCCCGGGAAATCATTTGGATTGGCCACCCCTGATTTAAAGTAACATATAAAAACTCAGATTAAAGAAGATTTATTTCGTAAAACTTCCAACTCGCCCATGGAGCTCTAGAGTCTAAAAATTAACCAGGATTATGCTTCATAAAAATTCATCATCTTCGATTGGGACACGGCTTTATCAAACAAAGGAAAGTTCACGTGCTTTTCGCATTAAAAAAAAATAAACAAGAACTCTTCAAAGCAGAAATAAAAAGAAAACTCGTGTTCATTCTTTACAACGCTCGAAAGGTCAGGAAGGATTTATTCAAACCGAAACGTTTCGAATTTTTTTCAGGTCAAAAACCGCGTTCTATTTCCTTTTAAATGCGCATCATTCTTAACCATAAAAGAAGGTTTTTGTTATATAAAACCCACACAAAAGCGGAACATCGATTATTGTGACAGTCTCTTGAAAGACCCGAGATCGGCACAAGAAATGGAACAATAGTCAAAAACCTCTTTTAGACCTTTCTTATTCAAAAACTTTGTTAACTAATTCTTATTCTCGATAATTGTCCTCCTTTTTTACGGTAATCTATTATTCAACATTTCTCTGTCTGTTGCTTTCAAGAAACATTTATTTCTACTTCGGCAAAAGGCTTTTATGAGTTTTGAATATCAATTTTCTATATCTTCTATGACAATTTGTGATAATAAATCAATCCCTAATAATAGTGTGATAATGCAATCCATATTAACATTAAGTCAAATAATATGTGTGCTATTGCCCTTAGCGAATGATCGTATGACAACAAGAAACTTGCAGAGGATGACAATGTGAATACAGTTGATTTAAGTTGCATGTATCTACCAATAGATGGCGCCAGATGTAAGAGGAAAATTTCAACTCTATTTGAAAGAAATTTTCCGCAATAGAGTGAAAAAAAGTAGGAATTGATCTAAAAATTTTTTTTATATATTACATGTTTTTATTTATTTCTATCCGGGGAAAAAATCACATAATCCGAATAAATAAGGATTTGAAATGGATCCAATGAGATAATAACTACTTGAAGACGAATAAATATGACATCATTAGCTTTATTACAATGTTGACTCACTATACACAGTAAGCTGGATATCAATGGCAGCAAATAATCCACCCCATAATGACATTAATATAACAGAATAAACTTTTAGCGCCGTTTCATAAATTGTTCTTATTCACACCAAACGATTATTCCCATTTTTCTGATCCGTGCCAAAAGACAATTTGTTCAATTCGAAACCCCATTAGTATTCAGTAAGTGTTCGATTTTTACCTTATCAGTTTAGCGCAGAATGGAACAGAATGATCTTTTATTGACAGGGAACGAATCATAATTCGAACAACAAACACGAAAGAGCTTTTGTCAACACAAAAAAGATTAATAAATTCTCGAATGTTTTTGTTCGAGTCCCCGGCGTAGAATGAGTTACATTCGAAATAATTAATATTAAGAAACTGTTTCGTTATTATTTCACTGTTTACTCTAATCAACGATTCCTCTGATGTGCAAGCGACCAATATTGATTTTGAGAATAAGTTACGCGGAAACCTATGTGTTCGATGGAACGAAATGGCGTTCTATTTTTCGAATAGCAAGAAATAAATGAAATAAAATAAATTTTTCAGTTTGTAAATCAATATTAAAATTTTTCAAATAATGGGGTTTTTTTATGTATTGGAAAGTAATATTTTCGCTAATTTGTGTACACTGTGGCACACAAAATAAATATATAAATCATTTTATAGAAAAAAAAAGACAAAAAAAATGCATTTTGAAAACAATTATGCTGATTTTGAAGATTCTGTAGGAGCTAAATAATGCTTTTAAATCATGCAATGTCAGAATGCAATGTTTGCAATGACAGAACACCAGAAAGCTAATGATCAAATTCAGTGTTTCAACTAGAACATATATATTCATGAAGTAGAACACAATTTTAGTGTCGTTTCAAACATTCTAAATTGTTCTGATTCGTACCAAACGATTATTCTCATTCTTTTTGCCCGTGCCAACTGACAATATGTTTATCTAAACTCCACAAGTATTCATCAGACTTTTTGAAAATAAAAGTGTAATTAATATTAAATTACTATATTAATTCATTAATTACATATTGTTTTGTCACTTGTAATTAAAATCACTATGAAAATTTTCCACACATATTATTTTTATGTACTTAAAATAGAAATGCATTTTTTTTTTATAGTAAATGTTTTTTTTTTTTATTTATTTTTATCTGAAAAAAAACATGTAATATAAAAAAAAAATTTAAGTCAATTCCTACTTTTTTTCACTACTTTGCAGAAAAGTCCTTTACAAATAAAGTTGAAATTTTCCTGTTACATCTAGTCCCATCTATTGATAGATACATGCAATTTAAATCTAACCTTAAATCTTAAAAAAAAAAATTAATTTAATTTAATTACTGAATTAATATTTTTAAAAAAACTGTATTCCCATGCAGCGTCATCACTACAAGTTAAAAAAATGTTTTTTTTTTGAGTGGATGAATAAAAAAAGTATATTATTAATGATTGAAAATTTAAACAAGACATATATATATATAGGGAGAGTGCGAGCGAATAGAAGGAATTGAAAAAACATAATCCGAATAAATAGTGATTTAAAATGTATCAAATCAGATCATTAGCTTAACAACGTGAAGACAAATAAATATGATATCATTAGCTTTATTATAATGTTGACTCATTGTACACAGTAGAGCTGGATATCAGAGCTAGCAAATAATCCACTCATAATGACATTAATATAATATAATAAACACTTAGTGCCGTTTCATAAATTGTTCTTATTCACACCAAACGATTATTCCCATTCTTCTGATCCGTGCCAAAAGATAATTTGTTCAATTCTAAACCTCATTAGTATTCAGCAAAGTGTTCGATTCTTACCGTATCTGTTGGGCACAGAATGGGAAGGAATGATCTTTTATTGCCCTGAACTAATCATAATTCGAACAACAAACACGAAGAGCTTTGTTTCAACAGAATAAAGATTAATAATTCTCGAATGTTTTTGTTCTCGTCCCCAGCGTGGAATAAGTTGCATTCTCGACTAATTAATATTAAGAAACTGTTTCGTTATTATTTCATTGTTTACTCGCATCAGCGACTCCTTTGATGTGCGAGCGGCAAATATTGACTTTGAGAATGAGTTACGCGGGACCTGCGTTTCCAATGGAACGAAATGGCGTTCTATTTTTCGAATACAAGAAACAAATGAAATAAAATTAATACTTGTAACAATAACTCATCAAACATAACACACAACATTTGCAAAGAAACAAGGAGAAGTATGTGTAGAATTTCTCCTTATTTTTGATTCAGTGTTTTAGTGTTTAATGTTTCTAGAATAATGCAATTGTAATTTTGCTAACAATTCAAATGTTGGCCCTCTTGATCTTGAAGCCCTGGATGGTGCCCTAGGCCCAAATTAATTTGACGCTCTTATATATAACAATGGTAATATGAATGGATTCGAATTAAATTTAGGTATTGAATTTAGGCATGAATTAAATATATGTATATATATATATATATATATATATATATATATATATATACTACGTAGGCACTTTATTTCAGTCCATGAGAACCCTGGCCTCCCAATACAATCGCAAGACTTCTCCTTGGCGCTGAGTCTCCCTGTTCAGTCCTGGACATTTCAAAAATGTTCTGTATTCCTTGTAGCGGCTCTACGTACTGAGCAAGCGTTCAAGGCGAGGACACCTGTCCTGTTAAGATGTTCCGCAAGACAATCGTGTCCAGATCTTTATCGAAAGTTGGCAATCGCCTTTTTACGTGGTCTGGTGTTAAAGATTTTCCAGATGTCTTGAATAGTGTGCCACTTTTTGCCTTCAGATTTAATTGTGAGATTATCTTCCAGTTTCTTAAAAAATTCTCTATGATTATATTTCTTTGAAAGATTCTGGAGAAACTTGTTTCTTTCCAATATTCACATGGTTTCCTTTCTTTTCAAGTGAATCTGCTGTTTCGTTACTTTTAATTCCTGCGTGTGATGGTATATGCTGGAATACAATTTGCATGGCTTTAGTTCTTAAATATTTGATGTTCTTACTTAATTTGAGTTATTATTGGGGTTTCAGTGTAATGATTTAACGAGACAGCTTGTATGTCTGCTCTGGAATCTACGAATATTACCACTTTAGAGTAGCAATCACTATTTACCTTAAAATGATTCTAACAATTATGATACTATTCTAACTATTATGTGGCATTTTTTCAGAAAATCAGTTGAAAGTTTTGAAAGCGTGAATTCAGACATCACAATAGCTCTTGATGAAGGGGCTGTTTCTGACTCTGGAAGAACACTCAAAACAGTTTTCGAATGCTAAACATCTGATTTAAAAACAAGTAATATAAAAAAAAAAAAAAATTTAAATCAATTCCTTCTTTTTTTTTTCACTCTATTGTAGAAAGTCCTATATAAATAAGTTTCACTTATTTTTAAGTTTATCTGGCGCCATCTATTGATAGATACATGCAACTTAAATCTAAAAAAATGAAATTAATTAATTAAACTTAATTAATGAATTAATATTTGAAGAAACTGTATCCACATGCAGTGTCATCAACTACATGTTCAAAAATGTATTTGAACTCGAGTGGATGATTACAAAGTACTTTATGAACGATTGAAAATGTGAACAAGATATATATAGGGAGAGTGTGAGCTAATAGAAGGAATTGAAAAAAATTAAAATTATTTTCACGAGAATCGTGATTTGGATGGTGTCGCTTACCTCAATTATTCCATAATGCCCAATTCTGTTAATCTGCATTTAATTCCGTCATGTTTTAAATATCCTTTCTAAAATTTTCTTTCTCCAAAAATACAGACAGCAGTTTTCCTTGAGAGTCTTGCATTAGAGATCACTATATTTGTACCATGTGATGAAATGTATGTATTAACAATTTTTTTTTAAAGTATTACCACATACTATTGGCATCCTTGCAAGAATAAGTTATGTTCACAAAATTTTTACATACAGAATAAAACTGTCCGCGAGGCATAAAACGGGATGATAAAATATATATAAAAAATAATAATAAAATAATATTAATAATAATAAAAATAACAAATAAATTAAGCTAAAGAGTATTTGAATCTCATAATTTTATTGTTGTTAATTTTAAAATCTTCAAAAGTGGAAATGCACCTTTTCTCGATTTCTTGAGAGTGTAGCAAAATAAAAATATAATATTTTCGTCATGGGGTCTGAATGGCCGAGTGGCTGGCACTCTGGCGCTCGGTACCACAGAGTTCGAGTTCCGGCGGTGCCATGAAGGTTTGGAGTGCTTCGGAATCCACTTTACACCGTAGGTCCCGGTCTATTATGATAGTAGAGGGAAACACTGCGTTCATAGTATCTCTTCAAGCTGCACGCATCTCCTGGTCAGTGCTAAGTGAGTAACGTCTGTTCAGAGCTTGCCTTAAGGCATCCAAGATAACTGTCTAAGTTTTTGCCAGCTGCATTAGAACGACAACAACAAAAAAGGTTTAAATGTGTGAATTCAGTATCCTGATAGCTCGAGATGAAACGCTATTTCTGACTCTAGAAACAAAGCACAAAAACAGTGTTTGAAAGTTAAAAATGTGATTAAAAAAAAAAAAATTCAAATTTTTTCATGAGAATCATAATTTGAATAGGGCTGTTACCTTAATTATTCCACAATGCCAAATTCTGTCCAACTGCATTTAATTTCCTAAATGTTTTAAATATTCCTTCACCGTATAAATGCTTGCAGAGCGCAAATCCCCATGAACCCCTTAACAGAATGCGAGTTTTCATTACAGAAGTCATGCGGAAAATTTCCTCCTGAAACTTCTGTCGGCATTCGCTGGCGGAACGCAGAGCAGCGTCTAACTGCAACCGTGGCGTGTGAGTTGGAAAGCGCGTGCGGTGGGGAGTGGGGGAGGTCGAGCAATTAATTAACACCCTTAACAACTAGGAGTAATTGTGGGTCACTCTTAAGGAGAGAGAGAACGGGGCATTTCCGAAATGTATTCTTGAAATCCGGACGGACGTCAGGGAACTAAAGGGGTTCTGGACTAGAGTAACGAGTTCTAAGTTGTTGTGCTTAACGGTCAAATATTCCCAGGAGGGATTTTTGGTGTTTACACGCACGGGGAAAATCTCGACCCCTGCTTTTAACTTCTGATGTTACGAATTGTCTGAAATATTCTCCTCTAAAAATACAGATGGCAGTTTGCCTTGGTGGTCTTGCATTGGTGACACTATTTATACCATGTGATGAAATGTATGCACCTGAACATTTTGTTTTTAAACTGTTACTGCTGTGCCCAAAAAATGAGACCAATTTTAATTTTGTTCAAAAACTCTTTAGTATTCTTCCAAATTTATTTTATCGCCTTCAAAGGAATTAAATTCAAAAAGTTATCTTTCCATAAATGGGGCCTCGTTTTGTAAATAGATTCACGCAAACGACGTATAACACTCAAATAATATTTCTTGTTGACAGTTTGGCCCGGCGGAAAGGATGCAGTCAACGTGGGCAGGATTTTTGAGAGACTTTGACGTGCTCTTTTTTAGGTCTTGCTTCACCATCGTCACGATATTCACTCGATAGATAGGTTGTTTCCGTGTCGTAAGCATAAATCCAAGTCTCATCTCCAGTTATGGAGCATTACAACTTGTCCTGATAGTCAGAAAGCATTGTTTCACACACTTCAACACGACGATGTTTTTCCAAAAATTCAGTGTTTTCGGTACCAATCAAGATTTGACGCTTTCTGTGCTAAAAATATTCGCTTTGCAGCAAGGAATGTTAAAAATAGGAACTTCGTAATCAATTGAATTTTTCAAACGCTCTTCAAACCATCGAGTGTACTGTGTTTTTAAAGGAATTACGTACCATTAGTGGAATCTAAACCTTTTTTTTTCTTTTAGACAATTAACGCAGACTACAACTTGATAGCGAGTAAAAGCGACTTGTCCAGTGAAATTCTTGTCTTTATACAGAAATTTGTCAATAAAATAGGTCAACAATCCGACCGTCATGACCGATCCTTTTTGAAATTTCAACATCATCAACAAGATCTCTAATTGTAAAACTACGTTTTGCAAGCGCCCAATCTTCAATTTTTGGACGTGAGCTTCGTCGGTTGAGGTTGGTGGTTAACCAGAGCGCTCTCCGTCTTCAACCCGATCTCTGCCTTCTTTGAATAATTTCCGCTCTCGAACATTCATTCCACAAACAAAATTGAACTCAAGTTCTTTGTCCAATTCATTCAGACATTTCAAAACTCGCCGGAGTTCGTTTTAGCGTCTCATAAAGCCAAGCGTAACTGAAGCACTCATGACTATTTTGACGTGAAATTTCACACAGATGTCAAGGACAGTGCCGGAGACCTAAAAAAAGAAAAGAAATTGAAATTCCTTAAGCCCCAGGAATTTTAAAATAAACATTGTTCTTACTTTTTGGACAAAATAGTAATTATCATCATCGATGTAATCGTTGTACTTTTTAAATCATTTTTATTGAAATCTATGAGTTGCTAAAGATTGAATTTGATTTTCTTAAAACATTTCTATTTCTATTGTTCGAGCTACAATGGATCTATACAATGGCAGTCAACGGCCACACCTCTATAAAGGATCCATTGCACTCTATTACGCTATTCCGCATTATAACTGTAATAATACAAGCAGTTAATATATAGTACATATGTGTTAGATGTCGGTACACACACATATATACGTGTAATCTGAACCGCGTATCATTATTAGAGGCGCGATGGTTATTCGGTGTTAATTGATAGCTGCAATTAAATTAGTGAGAGTGCAGTGCCCCTATGACCGAGCTCTGACCCATTCTCTGTTGGGTAATGAGCTTGCTCATTAGGGGGCCGTAGAATTCAACAGCGGTGCACATTTCGAGTCGTGGGATCGGGTTCGAGTAAGCCCACTTTTCTGACGTCAGCACTTTTGGGTTTTGTTCGGGCTTCGGATTCAATCATCTGAACAGTTTGGGTTTCATGATTGCTGAGAACCACAATCTCGATGCACCCTGCAATGTTCACAGTTACAGTTGCAAAAAAGGTGGGACCTGAACGACCAAGCGAACAGCGTACCTAACAACCGAGCTGCGAGTTTGACTCTATTAAAGAACTACACATCCATGTCACCGCTGGGATTTGAACCTGAAGCCTCTGATACCATTCTTTAAATGAAATATGATAAATAGAGGAGCCTGACGGCTGAGTGGCTAGCGATCTTATGCTCGGTATCACAGATTTCAGTTTCGAGACTAGGCAGTGCCATGAATGTTTGGAGTGGTTCTTTTTCCACTTTAAAACGTAGGTCCCACTCAAATAGGATAGTAGAGTGTCGCGGAAGTAGTGTTCCTCCGAGTCCGTAGCCTATCTGCAAGCTACACGCACCTCCAGGGTAGTGCTGAGTGAATAACGTCGGTGCAGCGCTTGCCTTAAGGCATCCAAGGCAACTGTCTAAAGTGTTTGCCAGCTGCATTGGAAAAAGAGTTCTAAAAGGGTGAGAAGGCAAGCATTTAGCTCAAAGACGTAACTATAACTCGTCAAAGGTTCCAGGCAGGCACGCTTTGTACAAAACAAATTTTGAAAGAAATCACTCTGATTCACTCTGAAAAGTCAGTCTCTTTTTCTACTACCAAGTTTAGTGGTAGCGTTAGGACGTTACCAAATCCAAAGTCTGTGGGGCACTAATGGCCGAGTGGCTAGTGCTCGGTACCATAGGTTTTCGGGTTCCAGTCTCGGCGGTGTCATGGTTGTTTGTAGTGGTTCGGAATCCAGGGTTCCGTATACTTCTAACCGTAGTTAGAAGTCAGATTCTAACTGTAGGTCCCGTCTGACAGGATCCTAGAACGTTGCAGGGGTAGTATTACTCCGCGTCCGTAGCTTTTCTTCAAGATATGCTCACCTCGCGCAATTTTTCTATGAAAGATTTGATTGCGTCATTAGTTTTATATGATACAGTATGAAATGCTTAAAAATGTTTCGATTTTTTCATAAGATTGTTCACACATGTGATTTTTTTTTTTTTATTTTCTAAAAAAGGCAGTCATTTTATAAATATTTGTGAATAAATTTTGAAGTTTCGATTGTTGTCTGTATAATTATTTTTGATCTTAAAAATCTTGAATCTTTTGCAATAAATTTAATTATGTGGTTGAGGGTTCCCCTTTTTTGTGGGTAGGAGAGGATGGGGAAGAGAAAGAAATTTCAGACATTGAAAATGAAACATTTCTTTGATATCGTAGAGATAATTCATATTATATGTCAGACGAAAACTTAATTATCTGATTCATTTTGTATTAAAAAAAACAATGTTTGTATCTATCATTACATAATATAATTGTTATAAGTGATTATTTGCCAACACAGAGGATTTTCCGTCATGAGTTTGCATCTTTCTCCACAGAAATAAAACGCAAGCGATCCTACTAATCGGGTCGCTGATTGTATAAGACATAAAAACCATTTTTGATAATACTCGTGTTTCGTTCATTTCCTTCGTTTCTTGATGATCATTGTCTAGACAGAAGCATAAAAAAAAAAAAAAAAGAAATAAAACAAACAAAAAGTTAATCAGAAAGTGTCTTGTAGCATTGATTGCAGACGCTGAGCTTAAACGAACGTGAAAGAGAGATTATCATTGATGTTCATTCGAGAGAAACAGAGAAATGTCACGTTTTCTGAGACAATAAACAACCTTTCCCCTTGAACCCAACTCCCTTCCTTGATGATTGGTAGACCGAAATTTTAAGACTAGAACGAGAGGTGTAAAATAACTGAAAATAGAGTCTTATTTATTATCATGTGTGAACATGATGTTGTTCTGGTTATGGGTCGGTGAAATATCCAAAAACCAGTAATATAAAAAAAATTAAGTCAATTCCTACTTTTTTCCACTCTATTGCAGAAACGTCCTTTACAAATAAAGTGGAAATTTTCCTCTTGCACCTCGCGCCCTCTATTGGTAGAAGCATGCAACTTAAATATAAAAAAAAACTAAAATGAATGAATTAAATTGAATGAATTAATTAATATTTGAAAAAACTGTACTAACATCAGTGTCATCCACTACAAGTTCAAAAAAATGTATTTGAACTCGAGTGGATGAACAAAAAGTATTTTATGAACGATTAAAAATTTGGACAAGATATATATAGGGAGTGTGTGAACTAATAGAAGGAATTCAACAACCGTTCCCTTAAAGCAAACTCCTTCTCTCGATGATTGGTGGACCGGAATTTTAAAACTGATGTAAGATGATAGAAATTGAAGTCTATTTATTTATTTTTTTTTTTTGTTGCGATTTCAAAAAATTAAAAAACTCTGCTCTGCAAATTCCAACTTATCATGTGTGAATATTCGAGAACGGATGAATAAACTCAGGAATATGTCAATGTTTAATAATGCACGAGATATAGGGATGACTGAAAATGGAATCTATTTATTTTTTTAGTTGCAATTATAATTAACAATTCGTTTTCTGAAGTGTTTTTTGTCGAAATACACAGTCCAGTCCCATTAATGTGACCACCTGCCAAAAGCCAGAATATACACTCTTGCATATTCTGGCTTTAAGTGGAATGTGGTATTAAGTGTTATTTAAGTGGTATTAAGTGGAATTCTTTATATATTCTCCACTGCAATGGGCTGCCACCTACCTTTCGTGATGGGTTATTTCACGTTGACGTCGAAAGTAGGTGGTGGTCACATTAATGGGACTGGACTGTGTATTAATATACGTATTAAATATGTATTATTATTTTATCAGCCTCACAAATCAGTGTCCCTTTTCAAATCACTACTCCTTACCCTCGAAGCCTCACCAGTCGACTAAAGTTCCCTCATCGTACAAAGTATCGTGTATCCTTACAATATTTAAAGTTTTTTTGTTCTAACGGAGCTGGCAAACAGACAGTTGTCTAGGATGCCGTAAGGCAAGCGCTGCACCGACGTTACTAACTTAGCACTACCCAGGAGGTGCGTGTAGCTTGAAGATAAGCCACGGACACCGAGTAATATTAATTCCGCACCACTCTACGATCACATTAGACCGGGACCTAAGTTTTAAAGAGGATTTTGAACCTCCATGGCACTGCCGGGACTCCAACCAGAAATCTGTGGTACCGACCACGTGGGCGCTAGTCACTCTTTTTTATTTCTAAAAAAAATGAGTCATTTTATAAATTATTTATGAATAATAAGTTTGGATTGTTGTCTGCATAGTTATTTTTTTTATCTTAAAAATCTTGAATCTTTTAAAATCAATGTAATTATGGGGGGTAGAGAGGGGTTTTTTGGGGGAAGGGCAGAAAGAAATTTGAAACATTTAAAATTAAACAGTTTTTGCTAACGTAGAGAAAATTCATGTTATATGTCAGATGAAAACTTAATTATCTGATTCATGTTGTATTAAAAAAAATCAATGCCTGTATCTATCATTACATTTCAATATATGATCTGATTATTTTTCCCTTTCTCTCAGGGCGAGATTGTATCTTTCTCCACACTAATAAAACTTAAGCGATCATAATAATCGGGTCGCTGATTGTATGACATAAAAACAATTCTTCATAATACTCGTGTCTCGGTTATTTCATTCGTTCTTGTTCGTCATTGTCTAGACAGAAACAAAAAAAAAGAAAGAAAGAAAAGAAATTAAAGAAATAAAAAATTAATCAGAAAGGGGGTGATAAAGAAATTTGAAACATTGAAAGTGAAATATTTCTTTGGTTACGTAGAGAGAATTCATGTTATATGCCAGACGAAAACTTAATTATTTGATTCATTTTGTATTAAAAATACTAAGTGCTGGTATCAATCATTACATTTCAATATAATTGTTGCATGGGATTATTTTTCTCTTTCTCTCAGAGCGAGTTTGTATCTTTCTCCATTATAATAAAACGCAAGCGATCCTAATAATCTGGCAGCTGATTGTATAAGACATAAAAACCATTCTTCATAATACTCGAGTCTCGTTCATTTTCTTCCTTCTTGCTCATCATTGTCTAGACAGAAGCAAAGAAAAAAATATTAAACAAAAAAAAAAAGTTAATCATAAAGTGTCTTCTAGCATTGATTGCAGACACTGAGCCTAAGCGAACGTGAAAGAGAGTATATTATTAATGCTCATTGGAGAGAAACAGAGAAATGTCAAGTTTTCTGAGACAATAAACAACCGTTTCCCCTTGAAACAAACTCCCTTCCTTTACGATTCGTACACGGGAATTTTTACACTGGTGTTAAATGACTAAAAATTAAGTCTATTTATTTATTTTTCAATTACTTCTATTAGCTGACGCTCTCCTATATATGTATATCTTGTTCACATTTTCAATCGTTCATAAAATAATTTTCATTCTTCTCCTCAAGTTCAAATGCATTTTTTTAACTTGTAGTGGATGACACTGGATATGAATACAGTTTCTTCAAATATTAATTCATTCATTAAAATATTAATTCATTCATTAATTTTTGTTAGATTTAAGTTGCATGACCATAGATGGCGCCAGATAAACTTAAAAAAAAAAAGGAATGAAAATTATTAATAAAAAGAACTTTCTGCAATAGAGTGAAAGAAAAAAAGAAGGAATTTTTTTATATTACTTGTTTTTAGTTGCAATTATAAAATTATAAAAAACTGAAATCTGCTCTGCAAATTTCAACTTATCATGTGTGAACATACCTGAACGAATGAATAAACTTGGGAATACGAAGCAATGGATTGGAATAGTACGAGAATGGTCAAATTCAATAGCCATGTGAATATAGCAATGTTGAATAGATCAAGAACTTCATGAAGAACGAATTGTTCAAGAATCTCCTAAAGAATATACAAAAGCAAGATAAATGTCGTCGCAAATGAAGAATGAAGCATTCCAAATTCTTCAAGAAACGTTATCACATAAAATACCCAAAAGAATATACCAATATGGAAATTCTAGGCATAAATGAAGCGAACGCGAAATAGAGATTATTATTGATGCTCATTCGAGAGAACACAGAGAAATGTCACGTTTCTTGAGACAATAAACAGCCGATCCTCGATTATTGGTAGAGCGGAATTTTAAGAATGTTGTTAAATGACAGAATAGGGAGTCTATTTATTTTTTTAGTTAAAATCATCATTAACAATTTGGTTTCTGAAGTGTTTTATGTCGAAATACACAGTCCAGTCACATTAATGTGACCACCTGTCAAAAGCCAGAATATACTCTCTTGCATATTCTGGCTTTAAGTAGAGTCTGGAATGTGGTATTAAGTGGCTTTAAGTGAAATTCTTTCTATACACTCCACTGCTATGTGCTGCCACCTGCCTTTTGGGATGGGCTATTTCACGTTGACGTCGAAAGTAGGTGGGGGCCACATTAATGGGACTGGAATGTGTATTAATATACGTATTAAATATGTATTATTATTTTATCAGCCTCACAAATCACCATCACTTCTCAAATCAATCACTCTTCACCGTCGAAGCCTCACCAGTCATCCAAACTTCTCTCATCGTGCATACTTACGATTATTAAAGTTTTTTTTTGTTCTTATGCAGCTGGCAAACACTTAGACAGTTGTCTTGGGTGCCTTGAGGTAAGTGCTGCACCAACGTTACTCACTTAGCATTACCCAGGAGGTGCGTGTTGTTTGAAGATAAGGTACGGACGCGGAGTAATACTACCCCAGCAGCTTTCTATGATCCTATTAGACCGGGACCAAAAGTTTAAAGTGGATTCCGTACCACTACAAACATCCATGCATCGCCGGGACTGGAACCCGAAACCTGTGGTACCGAGCGCCAGAGCGCTAGCCACTCTTATTATTTCTAAAAAAAATTTCACATTTTATAAATTATTTGTGAATATATATTGAAGTTTGGATTGTTGTCTGTGTAATTATTTCATTTTAAAAATCTCGAATCTTTTGAAATCAAAGTAATTATGCGGTTGATGGTTTTTTTTGGGGGTAGAAGGGGAGAAAGAAATTTGAAACATTGTTCACCATCATTGTCTAGACAGAAGCTAAAAAAAAAAAAAAAAAAAAAAAGAAAGATACTCGTAGTGCGTTGGTCCATTCCTTCTTCTTGAAGTTTCACATTTATCACTTTTGGCGTTTTCCATGTCTATCGAGCTGTATAGTGCTTCCTTTTTTATTTGGAATACTTCTTTCTTCATTTATGCCTAGAATTTTCAAATTTTGATATATTTTTTTTACTATTGTATGTGATAACGTTTCTTGTAGAATTTCGAACACTTTTGAGTATTGAATGTTATAGTATTTTTTGTAGAATTTGGAATACTTCACTCTTTATTTGCGACGACATTTATCTTACCTTTGTATATTCTTTTTTAGAGATTCTTCAATAATTCATTCTTCATGAAGTTTTTGACCTATTTAACATTGCTCTATTCATGTGGCCATTTGAATTTGACCAATCTTGTAGTATTCCAATCCAATCCACTGCTTCATATATGTTTCACATTATTAAACATTTTTATATTTCTGAGTTTATTCATTCGTTCTCGAGTGTTCACACATGATAAGTTGAAATTTGCCAAGCAGATTTCGGCATTTATTTATGTCGTTTTTTAGTTGCAATTATAAATAACAATTTGTTGTCTGAAGTATCTGCCTCGAAATACTTTAACGTTTCAAAATAAAGTTTTCGAAAATCTTCGAAGTAAATACGTATAATTATTTCGTCAAACTGAAAGCCTCACAAATCATTGTCACTTCTCAAATCGATACTCCTCACCCTCGAAGCCTCATCAGGTCATCTAACGTTCCCTCATCATACAAAAGCATCATGCATCCTCATCAGACATGGCTGCAATATTTAAAGCGGGGGTGGCCAACCCAAGTGATGGCAGTCTTTTCATTGCTATCATGACTCCCAATAAAATATACTATACTAGGTGTGACGAACTCAAATGTTCTTGCGGGCCACATTGGAAATGCATGACAACTCTGCAGGCAGCATATACAATTATATATCCCCCCCCTTCCATTAGATTGAGACCTACTCTAGACATTTTGGGAGGGAAAAAACAGAAACAGAATGAGTTACTATTTTCGTGTTTACTATTGTTCTACATGTAAACATAGATACTATAATAATAATGATACTAAGAGCACAATGTAAAGAAATATATAACACTGAAAATGATATATAAGAAGATATACAAATATAAACGAAATAAAAAAAATGAAATCATTAAAAAAATATTTATTTCACTAGTGCGATATTTGTTTTCCACTCTTTCACTTAGCTTTTACAAATTGATCTCCATTTGGGTATTTGCACATCGTCATGGATGTTTGAGTGTGTTTTATGTTGGGTCCATTTGATTCCCAAAAAACTATTCGCAGGCATAAGTTGAATCAAAAGCGCTAACAACTTCAAATGAGAGTCTGGTTTGATATGCTATCAACAATCAATTGTGCATATCTATTTATGGTCACTGCGTTTACTGGAATCCCAGATTCGCCCCAATAAAGTAAAATTACAACACAACAGCTGTAAGTTAAAACACAACAACATCCATCTTTAGTTTTTCTTAGAATTACAACAACGTTGCCAATTTCGCTTCACTAAACATTTAAAAAAAAAACGTTGCCATTCATTTAAATTTTTGAATTACACATGTAAATATAACAATTCGTACATCATTAATCAGAATTCAAAGCTAAAATTTTTTTTTTTATGCCATCCACTTTAAAAGAGTGTAACGCAAAATCGAATAAATATTCTCAATTTGGAACATCTTAATGTCCGATAATGAAACGTGAAAAAAGTCTTTTGACATCAAAAGAATTCTTTTGAATTCTAGCACCCTTTCAAGAGAAGAAAACAAATTCTTTTTTTTTCTTCGAATCCAAATACTTCAGTTTACCAAACGACTTTAATCCGAAAGTGATAACGACTTACAAAACGATTTACATGTTAAACAAGACTTCGCGCCGAAGTGAAGAGGGAAAAAAATCGATTCGGGATGGGAGCTTTTCCTCGATATCGATTTCGGATGCAAACGAATTCAAGTAATGAATGCGTGAAGTAAAAGCTGAATTATTTGCACGTGTTAGCCCCCGCTGAGGAACCGATATCTGTGTCACTTGAAGGATACGAATCAAGTTAACTGTGTGCGTCTTGTCACTGTCTAATGAGGGATTAAATGATAAAAAAATATACACATATACACTATGCGGAAGAAAGTGACGGGACACGACACTATAGCGACATAAACCCATATTTATTAAAAATTAATAGGAGGTAGGGCCTCCTTTGGCTGCGATCGCAGCTGTAACCCTTCTGGGCATGCTTTCCACTAAATTAGCCATAGTGGCAAGAGAAATTTCCTTCCAAATGTTTAACAGGAAGTTCCATAGTTCAGGCTTGCTTTTGGGGAGTGGTGTGCAGGCCCTCAACCGACGGTCAATTCGACCCAGAGATGTTCAATTGGGTTAAGATCAGGGCTCTGCGCCGGCCCACATACCAATCAAGAGTCCTCCTTGCAACATGGCAAGTTGCGTTGTCGTCTTGATACCAGCAATTATCCATACCGTACGTTGCCCACAAGGTAGGAAGGACATGATTGTCCAGAATATCACAGTATCTATCGGCATTCATCGCACCATCAGCCTTCACCAGTGGGCCAGCTCCATACCAGGAGAAACAGGCCCATACCATCAATCCTTCTCCACCAAACTTTACAGTTGGGACGACATACTCGGGCAAAAGGCGTTCTCCTGGTAAACGCCATACCCAAACACGTCCAAAAGGACTCGTCACTCCAAAGGACGCGTTTCCAGTCATCCAGAGTCCAAGTACGGTGGTCTTTGGCCCATCGAAGGCCCGCTTTCTTGTTGGTTTTCGTAATCAAAGGCTTATGAGCCTCCGAACGTCCAGTGTAACCTAACTTATGGGCCTCGATACTAAGAGTCTTGGTCGAAACGGCCACGCCTGTGGCTTGTCTAAACTCATTAGCGATGTTATCCATGGATGTTTGACGGTTACTTCGAATCTCCCTGCCGAGCACCCGCCGGTCCCTGCTGGTGAGAACTGTAGGTCGTCCACTTCGGGGTTTGTTCTGACAGTGTCCCTCAGTCTTGTAGCGACACACAACACGTGCTACAGTTGATTTTGAGCAGTTACAGAGACGGGATATCTCCCTAATTGACACCTTGGCAACCAACCAACCCTTGGCATCCAACCAACACACCTTTCTCGAACTCTGACAACTCTTCCCGTGGCGGCATCTTGACAAAAAACAACTCTAGTCGGCTCCACAGAGTATTTATAGGATATGGCTGACACGTGATACCTATTATTGCGCATGTGTCGCCTGTATTGTCGACTTTTCTACTTTTCGAGGGGTGTCCCGTCACTTTCTTTCAGATAGTGTATTTATTTTTTATTCCAGTAACAAAATGGTGCAAATCTATGATACATGAAATGCTTTTAGTCTATTTTTTACGCAAAAGCCCATTACATTATACCGGGGTGGCTAACTCAAATGACCTTGAGGACCATTTTGGAAATGCATCCGGGCCACATACAAAATTTTATACCGCCCCCCCATTAGATTTAGAACCACTAGAGACATCATTTTGCAGTGAATCATTCAGACATAATGAGTTATTATTATTGTGCTTACTATTATTCTTGCGTGTAAACATAGATACAATAATGAATGATACTAGACGCACTTTACAAAGAAATATATAACATTCAAAATGAACTATAAAAATATACAGATATAAACGAAATAAAAAAAAATGAAATCATTAAAAATTATTTAATTTACTACTATATACTAATAATTATAACAATAGCAATTTACATAAATTATAAAAAAAAAAATTACCGAAAATTATTGAAATTTTGGAGAACTACAGAAATGACTTTTGAGATATAAAAATAATTTTTAACTTCTCCTTTATTGTTGGCAAAATACAAAAGCGCCCTCTGCATTTTATTCTTTTGATTTCGTTGAATGCTTGCCCACCCACGTGTTTACTGAATTAGAAATTTTAATGTCCAACACATTAACAAATTATGCAAGACATTTTTTTTGTTCCAATGCAGCTGGCAAACATTTAGACAGCTTGGTCTTGGATGCCTTAAGGCAAAAGCGCTGCACAGACGTTACTCACTTTGCATTACCCAGGGGACGCGTAATTTGAAGATACGGACGCGGAGTAACAAAGCACCCGTAACGCTCTACGATCCTATTAGGGACCGGGACCTACGGCTTAAAGTGGATTCCGAACCCCTACAAACATCCAAGGTACCGCAGGGACTCAAACCCGAAACCTGTGGTGCCGAGCGCCAGAGCGCTAGCCACTCGGTCATTCAGGCCTCATTATGCAAGATATATGCATACAGAAAATAAAACTAAACATGCAATGAATTTTCTAATGTAGATTACATCTTCAAGTAACTTCAATTGGCGGTAGCATGGATATTTGTGAGTGGTTCGGTATTCACTTTATACTGTGGGTCCCGGTCTGTTTAGATGACTGTAGAAGACGTAGTAGATGACTGTAGAGCGACAAGCCAAACCAGGTAAGTTCAATGTCCCAGTTCAAAATTACAAAAATTAAGGTTGAATAATATTCATGCACATAAGCTAATCTGTACAAAAACAAAATTAAAGGACATTAAAATTAATCACTAATTTATATTAGTGTTTATCGTTAATACCGATTACCGAAATTAACTTTAAAATTAATTAGCAAGGCTTACTTGCTTGTTGGCTTAATGTAACCGGTAAAATGTGAGAACCTCAACGGTTCAACTTCTTACCATAGCATTGCTTTCTTTATCTTAGCCTTTTATTTTTCCTTAACTCATCGTCAAGAGTTAAACGATATCCTTTTAAGAGTCCTTTAAAGTCTTTTCCTTAACCTTAAGGATTAAAAAAATATTAAATATGTCTTGTTAAATTGCGAGTCACTGGGCTTGCGCAGTATTGCAGCTGTTACTGCCACTATAGGATACGCTGAAACTCTAAGAAATCTGTTACATCTTCTCCATATTCATTTGCTGATTTTTTTTTTTTTTTTTTGTACTTTGTTTTTCATTGTTTTTTTTTTCTATTGAACAGGGGAGGGGGTGCTCGAAGGGTGTTATCGGTGTTTGATTTGCATGTTTGGATTTAACAGACGGAATGACATCACTTGAGTTGAAAGCTGTCAAATTACTTGATGATTAAAACCGCTTAAAGGACTTTGTTTTAAAGTGGCTTTCTTGAAGATTGGGTTGCATTCCGTTCTTTTTGAATCTTTTAATTTTCTCTTTTGTTTGCTTTGATCTTTCAACATTTCATTTCATTTATTTTTTTATTTAATTTTTTTTTTTTTTTTGCATTTTTATTCCGGAAAATGAATGCCTGAAATATTTTTAAAAGTGCTTAAATATGTATTTGTGAATAACTGGGTTTTTTTTTTCGTTTATTATTTTCAAAGCAATCTTAACATAATTGGAGTTTGATTTGAGCATTTCAATTTTAATGAAATTAATATGTTTTATCAATGTACTTTGTAAAGGACTTTGGAACTTTAAAAGCATTTTGTGTTTTAAATAATATATTATATATATTTCCGACAGATGATTTTTTATTGAAGCTTGTAGTTGAATACCATTCTTAGAATACCTCTTTGCGCTTCGTTTGTTTTCGCCTTTCAGCGTTTCATTTTTTTTTTTTTTTTCATTTTTATACGGGAAATATTTTTAAAAGTGCTTAAAAATGTATTTGTCAATAACTTGTTTTTTTAATTTCTACAATTAGTTCACACTCTCCCTATGTATATCTTATTCAAATTTTCAATCGTTCGTAATCATTCATCTACTCAAGTTCAAAGACATTTTTTTTGAACTTGCAGTGGATGACACTGGATGTGAATACAGCTTTTTCAAATATTAATTCATTCATTAAATTTAATTCACTCATTTTAGTTTTATATAAGAAAAAATTTCTCTTATATACGATATTTAGCAGGATATCAATTTGGAATCAATACCGTCAGTGACGAAGCGTGGGAAAAAATTTATTTTTCAGAATCTTTTTTCATTCTGGGGTTCTAATCTGAGTGAAGGAGGGAACAAAATGGAAAATGAAACATGTGAATAAATGAGTGAGGAAGATAATTTTTTCTAACCTAAAAATGAATGAGAATTATTTATAAAGGACTCTTGGCAATAAAGTGAAAAAAAGTAGAATTGACTATAAATTTTTTTTTTTATATTACTTGTTTTTTTCCCCCATTTTTATACGGGAAATTGAATGCGTGAAATATTTTTTAAAGTGCTTAAATATGTATATTTTTTTACGTTTGTTCTCTTGAAAGCAATCTTCATTTAATTGCGGTTTGACGATTTCAATTTATGAAAGGTATACATGGTTTATTTTTAATGAAATAAATATATTTTATCTATTTATTTTGGAGGTAAGGACTTTGTTATAGGACTTTAGAATAAGATAATCATGACATTTTAAAAGAACTTTGTGCTTAAAATAATATATAATATATATATATTCTACTGACGTATTTCAAGTACTGACGTATGGCGTATTTCATATTATTATTTGACACTCGTGCATTGACTTAGATATTTAATTTTCACCACATTAACAAACTATGTAAGAAAGTTGATTATAGAAATTATAAATTAAAAAAATTCAACGAATTTCTTTGCGATATTACTAGTATTCTTACATGTAAATATAATAATAATGGTATTAAACGCACATTGTAAAGAAATATATAATACCCTAAATGAAATATATAAATATAAATGAAATATGAAAATGTTCAGAATAAATTAATAATAACGGTGTTAACCACCAGGGCTGGCCAACCCTGCTGGCCGCCTTGAACTTTTTCCGGCCCGTGAAATGTATCCCATTTTTACAAAACATATTTATTTTATAATGGCCAGAGTAGCGGAAACCAATGTATTAAAAGAAACATTGCGTGTGCATTCCTCTATTCAAAAAAATGAACTGTCGAAATGATGAGAAAAAATGAACTTAAATTCTAATATAATAGTCTTGCGAATAGAGGACAGATATTGCTGTTTTATTCATGAGTTTACAGTTATGAGATCGCAGAGTAATTAAATTATATTTATGGAACTCTTGTTGAGTAGAGAAGCTAATATCTCACTAGTCAATTAAATATTTTTTATGATATCATTTTTCATATTTCATTTATATTTATATATTTCATTTAGAGTATTATGTATTTTTTTACAATGTGCGTTTAATACTATTATTATTATATTTACATGTAAGAATAATAGTAATATCGCACTAGTCAATTAAATATTTTTGTAATGATTTTATTGTTTAAAAATTTCGTTTATATTTATATATTTTTATACTTAATTTTGAGTGTTATACATTTCTTTACAGTGTGCATTTAGTACTATTAGTATTATATTATCGATGTTTACATGTGAGGATAAAACACACTATTAATAACTCATTATATTTGAATTTTTCACTCAAAAAAAAAATGTCTACAGTGGGTCCAAACCTAATAAGGGGATATAGAATTTTCTATGTGGCCTGCGAAGTTAAGATGCATTTCCAAAATTGCCAGCAAGATCATTTAGGTTGGTCACGCCTTGTATAAACTATTATTCAAATTAAAAATCACTGTCATGTGAAAAATATTTATTTGCAAAAATTAATCTACACAATAAAACAACTTTAACAACAACAAAGTAACTCTAAAAAATTAATTGTTAATTCATATCAGCTTGAACAATGAATGTTAACCGAAATGAATTGTTATACTCATCGTCACTTAGTATTATTATATGTAAGGTTAACACATATTTAGTCCATAAGGGTTAAAAACCTTAAGGGTTAAACTTCCTAATGATTAAAACTTTACGTTACCTTAACTTTAACACATACCTTAACCTTAACCTTAAAAGTAGAAGTAAAAAGAAATATACATACTCTCAAGGGTCCTTAAACTGAAGGATTAAAAAAAAAAAATATCCTCAAGGGTCCTCGAAGGTCCTTCTTTCAGAATTAAAAAATGTTTCGAGTGTCCTTTAGGATCCTTCACCTTTACCGCTTAAAAAAAAAAACATGAAAGCATTCCGGTGTAACTGCGAATTAATGGGGCTTTCTCGGCACTGCAGCTATTACTGCCTATAACCGACAGACTCAAAATTTAGAAAATTAGTTATATTGCTTCGTAATCATTTGGCTAATATTTTTTTTTTTTTTTTTTACATCATTTTTAATTTCTCTTTTTCTTTCTTTTCTTTCTTTTTTTATCTTTTTTTTCTTTTCTTACAATTTTCTTGAAAAGGGAGTACTGTAGGGTCTTGTTGGGGTTTCATTTTCGTTTAATTCCTTCTATTAGTTCCCACTCTCCCTACATATATCTTGTACAAATTTCCAATCGTTCATAAAATACTTTTTATTTATTCACTCGAGTTCAAATACATTTTTTTTTTTGAACTTGAAGTGGATGACACTGGATGTTGATACTGTTTTTTCCAAATATGAATTCGTTCATTAAATTTAATTCATTCATTTTAGTTTTTTTTTTTTTTAGATTTAAGTTGCACGTATTTACCAATAGATGGCGCCAGATATAAGAGGAAAATTTCAACTTTATTTTTAAAGAACTTTTCTGCAATAGAGTGAAAAAAGTAGGAATTGACTTTAACATTTTTTTTTTTTATATTACTTTTTTTTTGGATAGAGACGAAAGACATTGTGTGAATTTAAAACTGTCAAATTTTACTGGGAGTATGCTAGTGACGATGACACAGCTTAAGGACTTTATTTAAAGTGGCTTTTCTTGAAGCCTTTGGTTGCATTCCGTTCCCAATTCGCCCCCTAATGTTTCGGAAGGAAATCTATTTAATTGTTTCCGAATGTTTGTTCAATGTTTGAATGTTTGGAATGTCTTTGAATGTTTCATTTTTGTTAGCATTTCGATGTAGAGAATTCAATGCTCGAAATACTTTTTAAAAAGGGCTTAAATATATTGTCAATAACTGTTTTTTTATGTTTAGCCTTTTGTATAATTTGAATTTTATTAGTTTGATTGATTTGATTTGAATTCGTTGTTAATTTAATTTTGGTTTGCTTTGAAGATATTAATTTATGAAAGTTAGTTTGTTTTTAAAGAACTAAAGTTCGATTAAAAATGTTACTACGAAACCTGAATAAGAAGCGCATTCATTATAGTATTTTTGCTTTGATTGAATGTATAAACAAGTAATATAAAACAAAAATTTGTGAGTCAATTCTTAATGTTATTTTCACTGTATTGCAGAAAGTCCTTTATAAATAAAGTTGAAATTTTCCTTTTACATCTGGCGCCACCTATTGGTAGATACATGCAACTTAAATCTTAAAAAAAACTAAAATGAATTTATTTAATTTAATGAATGAATAAATATTCGAAAAAAACTGCATTACTATCAGTGTTCATCCACTGCAAGTTCAAAAAAAATGTATCTGAACTTGAGTGGATGAATAAAAATTATTTTATGAACGATTGAAAATGTGAACAAAATATAGATAGCGAGTGTGTGAGCTAATAGTAGGAATTGCAAAAAAAAAGAGTGCAGTTATTCTGTAAATAGAAAATGTTTGAAGCTAGAAATTGATGTTTTTCGTCTTATCGTCCTGCATGTTTAAGTTAAATTTTTCCTTTTATTTTGCGAAAAATTTTAATCTCTTAAAATATAAGAATATTTTAACTTTTTAAACAACACGTCGATTTTATGTTGTGTATTAAATGAACAGAGATTGATAACAAATGCTAGTGTCGATTTCATAAATGCTCATTATTAGCTTCACAAATGTTAATGGTAATTTCATAAATGCTTGCATTAATTTTACAATTACTAATCGTAATTTCACAAATGTTAGTAGTAATTTAATAAATGTCAACAGTAATTTAATGACTGCTAACAGTAATTTAATAAAGGTTCATGGTAATTTCATAAATGCTTATATTAATTTTACAATTACTAATCGTAATTTCACAAAATGTTAATAGTAATTTCATAAATGCTAATATTAATTTTACAAATACTAATCGTAATTTCACAAAGATTAATAGTAATTTAATAAATGTCAACAATTTAATAACTGCTAACAGTAATTTAATAAAGGTTCATGGTAATTTCATAAATGCTTATATTAATTTTACAATTACTAATCGTAATTTCACAAAAGTTTAATGGTAATTTCATAAATGCTTAGATTAATTTTACAAATACTAATCGTAATTTGACAAATGTTAATAGTAATTTAATAAATGTCAACAGCAATTTAATAGCTGCTAACGGTAATTAAGTAAAGGTTCATGGTAATTTCATAATTGCTTATATTAATTTTACAATTACTAATCGTAATTTCAAAAATGTTAATGATAATTTCATAAATGCTTATATTAATTTTTCAATTACTAATCATAATTTCATAAATGTTAATGGTAATTTCATAAACGCTCATGGTAATTCCGTAAATGCTCATGGTAATTTCATATGCGCTTATACTAATTTTACAATGTAGGAATAATAGTAGAATTGTGCAACAGTAGAAATTGAATAAAAGTGAAACAGTTTCTTGATATTAAATATCATCATTTTATCGCCTTATCATTTTATTTTTACTTTATCGCCGAAAACAAGTAACATAAGTTGCAAATATGAAATACCAGTCAGCAACAACCATCTAATTTATTCAATTCCTGCCCTTTCGATGAAAAGGTAAGCTACCGGAGATACCTAAGCTACCCATCTTCAAAAAGTCTCTTGCATCAACACAAGCTCATTCAAAACACTTATTAGCAAACGAGCCAATCTAATGGAATCAGAGGCTCTTCAGAGCAAAGAGGGTGTTGTCTCAACAAACTTCCAAGAGAGCAGCAGCCAGGAGGAGATTGACTGTAACCGTCGCTGAACAGTGTTCCTTTCCATTCACGAGAGGCAGGTGCCCACTTAATTCATGTTGCCCTTTGTCTCCCATCCTCTTAATATTTTGTCCACAGTAAAGGAGATGGCCCTGGACACCCACCCCCCAACCTACTTCCGGTCATGTGACGATAATGGGGATTTGAAGAGATGCTGTTTGTGTCATCATTGAGCAGCCATGACAGCAGCTATTGCAGAAAGTCCTTATAAATAATTTTCATTCATTTTTGTAAGTTTATCTGGCGCCATCTATTGTTAGATATAGGCAACTTAAATCTAAATAAAAAAAAACAATTAATTAAATATAATGAATGAATGAATATTTAAAAAAACTGTATTAACATCCAGTGTCATCCATTACAATCCAAGTTCAAAAAAAAGCATTTGAACTCGAAAGGTTATTTTATTAACGATTGAAACTTTGAACAAGATATATATAGGGACAGTGTGAGCTAATTGAAGGAATTGAATGAAATTGAAACAGTTTCTGGATATAAAATAGTATCATCTTATAGCCTTATCATTTTATCGCCTGTAACAATTAACATAAGCTGCAATATCAAATACCAGTCTGCAACAACCACCCCATTTATTCAGTTCCTGTCCATTCAATGCAAAGGTAAGCTACCACAGCTACCTAAGCTACCCATCTTCAAAAAGTCCCTTGCATCAACACAAACTCTCTCAGGACGTTTATTAGCAGATGAGCCGATCTAATGGAGTTCGGGTCTCCAGAGCAAAGAGGGTGCTGTCTTAACAAACTTCCGAGAGCGGCAGCAGCCAGGGGCAGATTGACTGTAACCGTCGCTGACAGTACTCCTTCCCATTACCAAGAGGCAGGTATCCACTTAATGTATGTTGCCCTCTGGCTCCGAATCCTCTTAATCTTTTGTCCACAAGAAAGGAGATGGCTCTACCCCCTACCCCTTACTACTTCCAGCCATAACAGAGTGTGTAGAGATATTTCCTGACGGAAGGCGGCAGGTTAAAAATGTTACCTTTAAAACTCTTCAAGTATACACGAATTGAAGCACGACGCACTTTAAATATAAGGAAAACATAAGTTTTTAAGAATCCTGTTAAGAATTCTTCATACAGTTTTACACGTAGAAGCAAAATTGAAGTCGTTTTGGACAACATGATTTAAAATTATTCTGCTTTACGTCACAAAAAGAACAGAAAAAAAAAATCGAAAATGAGAGAATTCGATTAAAAATTTTATTACGAAATCTGGATAAGGAGCGTATTAAATATAGTAGTTTTACTTTGATTGAATGTAGAAACAATTAATATAAAGAAAAAAAAAAAGGAAGTTAATTTCTATTTTTTTTTTCCACTGCAGAGCAGAAAAACACCTTTATAAATAAAAGTTGAAATTTTTCTGTTACATCTGTCGAAATCAATAGGTAGATACATACAAAATCTAAAAAAAAAAAAAAAAAAAAAGACTAAAATTAATTTATTAAATTTAATGAATGAATTAATATTTGAAAAACGGCATTACTATCCAGTGTCATCCACTACAAGTTAAAAAATGTATTTGAACGTGAGTGGTACGAACGGTGGTGAGTTTGAACGTGAATAAAAAGTATTTCATGAACGATTGAAAATTGGAACAAGATATATATAGGGAGAGTGTGAACTATTAATAGGAATTGAAAAAAATGAGAAAATTCGATTAAAAATTGTACTACGAAACCTGGCTAAGGAGCTTATTAAATATGTTTTTGCTTTTTTGATTGAATGCAAAAATAAAATTGAGACAGTTTCTGGATATCAAATATTGTCATTTTATAAAATGCAAAAAGATGAAAATGCCTTTTTAAGCTGGAAAACTTTTTTTTTAAGGTTCTGAGCCATTTATAACGAACCTGCAACAATTAACATTAGCAATTATCAAATACCAGTCTGTAATAAGTTACAATATCCAATACCAGTCTGTAATAAGTTACAATATTAAATACCAATCTGCAACAATCACCAAATCTATTCAATTCCTGTCCATTCAATGCAAATGTAAGCTACCAGAGCTACCTAAGCTACCCATCTTCAAAAAGTCCCTCCTGTATCAACACAAGCCCACTCAGGACGTTTATTAGCAGACGAGCCAATCTAATAGAGATCTGTTCTCCAGAGCAAAGAGGGTGTTGTCTCAACAAACTTTCGAGAGCGGCAGCCTGGGACAGATTGACTGCGACCGTCGCTGCCGGTGTTCCTTCCCATTAAGGGGGAGGCAGGTATGCACTTAATGTATGTTGCCCTCTGGCTGAGATCCTTTTAATCTTTTGTCCACAGAAAAGGAGATGGCTCTACCCCTACCCCCTCACTACTTCCGGTTCTTATGAGATAATGGGGATTTGAAGAGAGGTTATGTTTGTGCAATCATTGAGCAGCCATGGCAGAGAGTGCACAGAGACTTCGAGACAGAAAGCAACAGTTTAAAATTTTGATTTTTAAATCTTTTCAATTATGCACTTGAATTGAAGCACGATTGCACTTTAAATAGAAGAAAAACGTAATTTTTTTAAGAATTTTTCGTACAGTTTTACACGTAGAAGCAAAATTTTATTCGTTTTGGACAATATGTTTTAAAATTATCCTGCTTTATGTCGCAGAAAAGGAACAGAAAAAAAAAAATCCAAAATGAGAAAAATTCGATTAAAATTTAACTACGAAACCTGGATAAGGAGTGTATTGAATATAGTATTTTTGTTTTGATTGAATGTAAAAACATGTAATATGAAAAAAAAAAAAAAATAAAAGTCAATTCCCACTTTTTTTCCCCTCTATTGCAGAAAAGTCTTTTATAAATAAAGTTAAAATTTTCCTCTTATATCTGGCGCGATTTATTGGTAGATACATACAACTTAAATCTAAAAAACTAAAATTAACGAATTAAATTTATTAAATGAATTAATATTTTAAAAAATTGTATTGACATCAAGTGTCATCCACTACAAGTTTAAAAGAAAGATGTATTTGAACTCGAGTGGATGAATAAAAAGTATTTTTAAAAGTATTTCACTCTATTGCAGAAAAGTCCTGTACAAATAAATTTGAAATTTTGCTTTTACGTCTGTTGCCATCTATTGGTAGATAAATATAACATAAATCTTAACAAAAAAATTAAAATTAAGGAATTAAATTTAATGAATGAATCAATATTTGAAAAAAAAAGTATTGACGTGTTCATCCACTACAAGGTAAAAAAAAAATGTATTTGAACTCGAGCGGATGAATAAAAAGTATTTTACGAACGATTGAAAATGTGAAAAATATATATATAGGGAGAGTGTGAACTAATAGAAGGAATTGAATAAAAATTGAAACAGTTTCTCGATATAAAATATTATCATTTTTTATCATCTCCAGCAACAATTAACATAAGTTTCAAATATCAAACACCAGTGTGCAACAACCATCCCATTTATTCAATTCCTGTCCATTCGATGAAAAGGTAAGCTACCGGAGCTACCTAAGCTACCCACCTCCAAAAGTTCCCTGCACCAACACAGCTCAGTCAGGACGTTTATGAGCAAAAGAGCCAATCTAATGGAGTCTTCAGAGCAAAGAGGGTGTTGACTTAACAAACTTCCGAGAGCAGCAGCCAGGGGCAGATGGACTGCAACCGTCGCTGAACATTGTGTCTTCCCATTAAAAGGACCTTGCAGGAGAGATTTCCAGACGGAAGGCAACAGTTTAAAAATTTTAGTTTTAAAGTTTTCAATTATGTAACCAAATTGAGGCATGACGCATTTTAGATATAAGGAAAACATAATTTTTTAAGAATCCTTTTAAGAATTCGGCATACAGTTTTACACATAGAAGTAAAATTGTAGTCGTTTTGGATGATATGTTTTAAAAATTTATTCTGCTTTTACGTTACAAAAAGAACAGAAAATCGAATCGAAAATGAGAATATTCGATTAAAATTTTTATTACGAAACCTGGATAAGGAGCCTATTAAATGTGGTATTTTTGCTCTGATTGAATGTAAAAACAAGTAAAAAAAAAAAAAAAAATTCAAGTCAATTCCTACTTTTTTTTTTTACTCTATTGCAGAAAGTCCTTTACAAATAAAGTTGAAATTTTCCTCTTATATCTGGAGCCATCTATGGGTAGATATATGCAATTTAAATAAAAAAAACTAAAATTAATGAATTAAACTTAATTAGTGAATGAATATTTGAAAAAACTATATTCACATCCAGTGCCATCCATTGCAAGTTTCAAAAAAAATGTATTTGAAGTTGAGTGGATAAGTAAAAAGTATTTTATGAATGATTGAAATTGTAAGCAAGATATATATATGTATATATAGGGACAGTGTGAGCTAATAGAAGGAATTGAATAAAATTGAAACAGTTTCTGGATATAAAATATTATAATTTTATCGTTATTAAATACAATGTTTTTGCTTTGATTGAATGTAAAAAAAAAAATTGGAAGATTTTCTGGAAATAGAAAACATTGTCATTTTATAAAAATTCAAAAGTTTAAAAATGCCTTTTTTCTGGCTGAAAAACTTTTTTAAGGTTCTTCATTTTTTAAGGTAAGGTTTCTTTTATAAATTTCCTGCAACAATTAACAATTTCAATATCAACAGTTGCAATATCAAATGCCAGTCTACAACAATCCCCACATTTATTCAGTTCCTGTCCATTCGATGCAAAAGGTAAGCTACCAGAGCTACCCATCTCCAAAAAGTTCCCTGCATCAACACAGCTCAGTCAGGACGTTTATTAGCAGACGAACCAATCTAATGGAGTCTTCAGAGCAAAGAGGGTGTTGACTTAACAAACTTCCGAGAGAGCAGCAGCCAGGGGCAGATTGTCTGTAACCGTCGCTGAACAGTGTCCTTCCCATTAACAGGAGACAGGTCTCCACTTAATGTATGTTGCCCTTTCGGCTCCCATCCTCTTAATCTTTTGTCCACAGAAAACCCGCACTACTTCCGGTTCTTGTGAGATAATGGGCATTTGATGAGATGCCCTGTTTGTGATATCATTGAGCAGCAATAGCAGAGGTTGTAGAGAGATTTCCAGATGGAAAGCAACAGGTTAAAATTTTAGTTTTAAAGCATTTCAATTATGCACCCGAATTGAAGCACGACGCACTTTAAATATAAGGTAAAACATAATTTTGTTAAGAATCTTTTAAGAATTCTTCATACAGTTTTACACATAGAAGCGAAATTGTAATTGCTTTGGACAACATGTTTTAAAATTATCCTGCTTTTATGTCACATAAAGAACAGAAACAAAAATCAAAAACTGAGAAAGTTCGATTAAAAATTTTACTACGAAACCTGGATAAGGACTTATTAAATATAAAATTTTTGCTTTGATTGAATGTGAAAACAAGTAATATGAAAAAAATAATAATAATAAAGTCAATTCCCACTTTTTTTTTTTCCCTCTATTGCAGAAAAGTCTTTTATAAATAAAGTTAAAATGTTCCTCTTATATCTGGCGCGATCTATTGGTAGATACATACAACTTAAATCTAAAAAAAAAAAACTAAAATTAACGAATTAAATTTATTAAATGAATTAATATTTTAAAAAAATTGTATTGACATGTGTCATCCACTACAAGTTTAAAAGAAAGATGTATTTGAACTCGAGTGGATGAATAAAAAAGTATTTTATGAACGATTGTTGAACAAGATATTTTTAGCGAGTGTGTGTACTAATAGTAGAATTGAATAAAATTGAAACTCTTTCAGGATATAAAATATTATCATTTGATCGCCTGCAACAATGAACATAAGTTGTAAATATGAAATACTAGTCTGCAAACCATCACACCATTTATTCAGTTCCTGTCCATTCGATGAAAAGGTTAAGCTACCTAAGCTACCCATCTCCAAAAAGTCCCTGCACCAACACAAGCTCATTCAGGACACTTATCAGCAGATGAGCCGATCTAATGGAGTCTTCAGAGCAAAGGGTTGGAGTCCGGTGTTGTTTAACAAACTTCCAAGATAGAAGCCAGGGGCAGATTGACTGTAACCGGCGCTGACAGAGTTCCTTCCCATGAACGAGAACAAGTATCCACTTAATGTATGTTGCCTTTGCTCCCCCCAACCTTCACTTCTTTTTGTTCTGTGACGATAATTAGGATTTGAAGAATCCATATTTGTGATATCATTGAGTAGCAATGACAGAGCGTTCACAGATATTTCCAGATTGAAGACACGTAACGGCAGCACACTTTATGGTAAATTCGTAGTTAAAAGGGTTCATTTTCATTTTTGTTACCAAGTTGATGCAGAAATACAGTTCGGGTTTATAAACTGAAGTACAAGCCGGCCACATGCTAAGCTCAGTTCGTGAGAAGCCGAATTTTAGTTTAAAAAATATATTTTACATAAATAACAAATGTCATTAATTTACAAGCACATACTACTGTGTTCAAAAAGTAAAACCAATTTTAAATTTAAAATTCCGGGCCATATGGAATTTCAATTTTTTTTTTTTTAGGTTGCTGGCACTGTCCTCGATATCTGTGTGGTAATTTGACGTCAAAATATTCATTTGGTGTTTTGAGCTACGCTTGGTTGTTTGACGCTAAAACTGATTCCCGAAGAGCACTCTGGTCGACCCTACAGGTAACAATTACTTTAAAAAGTTTCTTGTTAGCCCAAAAAGCTATATTTATAGGTATAAGTTGTACAATTAAATTTTAGAAACACATTTAAATCTACGTAGTTACATTTCCATATTTTATTATAATAATTATTATTGTCTATATATTACTATAAAAATAAAATGTACTTACGTATAGACTATTATCTCCTGAGCAAAAATTCCACAATGTTTGCCTTATAAAATTAAACAAAAATAATAAAATAATAACTCTTTTTGGAATATTAATTATAAAATGCGTAGTGTGCAAAAATCTATCAACCATCTCATTCTTGGTAAATTCAAATTCTATCAATCAATAAGTGTACTGATTCCACTCCGTAAAGTTACCGAAATCTACCACTTGACGCAGATCTTTTACTAAACTATTTACATAATTTTTTATTCAAGTTAAGAATGCAATTCAGTAAACTGAATTCATAATTGTTGATCATCATTATTCCTGGTTGAAGTTCTATTTCGAATGAATAAAAACGAGTCTGCATATTCAAAAACATATATTCGACTGGAGCATATCTTTCAGAGAATAAATAGACTTCAAATCATTCAATAACAAAACTTGAAACTTATATTTACAAATTAGGAGATCCTAGTGAAGCAAAAATCCGACTTTTATTCTGCTCTCTGTTCGACAAAATATTTGAATAAGAAGAAAAAAATTCAAAGCGCGGTTTTTAAGACATTCATCAAGCTTTAAATTGTCCGAATATTTCTTAAAAGTTGAAGAGCAAAAAAGAATCGTCTGGCATTTGGAACAAGAAAGATGAGAGCTCGAAATGGAAGCATTCCGGAGAAAAGAACATATCATGAGCATCATCGTTCCTGTCTCCGGATCTTCGATTGGAGGGGCTGTTCTACGTATTTCCGCTTTTAAAGTTTTATTTGGTTTCTCGGAGTTCTTGTTATTCTGTCTAAAATTGAATTTAAATTGTGGCCTTTTTTTTTGTGGACTTTGTTATGGACTTGCATGTACAATGGCGTACTTACATATACAATACTCAAAGGCGGCAGATGACATTTCCTTTCTGGAGGACTTTTTGTGGTCTTATATAAAACACTCGGACAAGTCGCACGAGTCAGCTTATCTAGCTTTACATCTAGCTGTGTATTGATAGATTGCGCTGTAAACGGCATGAAGAAAGTGAGTTCGGCTGCCAGTGATAGTTTGAATCGAAATGACAATCTGTTTGGCATGCGTTGCACATTCAACCAACTGTGGTGTTCAATGTGATTGATTGTTTCGGTTTTTGGATGGAAAAAAAATGACTTCCGTGTCATTCAACAGTTGTGACACTTTGAGTGGAAAGCCCCACGCCAGCCACCAAGGCAAGGTCAAACCCAATTGGAGGAAAAAAATCGTTGATATTTTTCTTTTGATGCCGTACCGTTGATGGGAGAACTTTTTTGTGCCGCATCTTCAATTCTTATAAAAGAACACCCGGATAAGTCCCACAAGACAGATTATCTAGCTATACTAGGCGGTTTACATAACTTCGATCCATCAATCGAATGAAATCGATCATCATGCGGTCAACATAGGGGTTTTCATTTTTATAATGAACAACAGAGCCACCACTTGGGCAGATTATCGCTGGCCTTTGACACGAAGGCACTTCTTACATTCCATTCATGTCTAATCTGGTGGAAATAATTTTGGAAAAATTAGTAAGAGTTATTACTTCTGGGGAAGATGAATTTGCATATGCTACTATAACACTTACTACTGTGCCCAAAAAAGTAAGACCAATTATTTTTTTTTTCAAAAACTCTTTATTTATTCTTCCACATTTATTTCATCGCCTACAAAGTAATTCCCTCCGGACACAATGCACTTATGCCAACTTTTTTATCTCAATCCTCAGTGCATGCTAAAAAGTCATCGGCAGGGATGGCTTTCAAAGCGCGCGCCGATTCACATTAAATCTCTTCAATTGACTCAAACGGTGTCCCCGGGTGGTAATTTTAGTTTAGAGAACAGCCAGAAGTCGCACGAAATGAATACAGGGTTGTGGAACGATATGGGTTTCATTTTTGACGAAGAATCAATGCAGCGCGAGCTGGCGCATTCATAACAAATGTTAAAAGTTATTTGTTTTTTTGAAGGTATGCCTTTCATCGATTACTGCCCCACATTTTTCTGACGTTGGGTCGAAAACTCAGTAAATTCCCCAGTGCGAGAAGCTTCACTCACAGTCTCCACTGATTTCTAGTTTCAGAATTGGTGACTGCAACAGTCACTACCAGTGGAATCAAACAGGATCCTTCTTCAATGCCGTGATTATTTTTCCTGATGGCCAAGTGACTAGCTCTCTTGCCTTTGGTACCACGTGCTACAAGTTCGAATCCTGGCG
This sequence comes from Caerostris extrusa, assembly GCA_021605095.1. NCBI lineage: Eukaryota > Metazoa > Arthropoda > Arachnida > Araneae > Araneidae > Caerostris > Caerostris extrusa. The sequence goes on along the minus strand of BPLR01008160.1, from coordinate 648 downwards.
ATAGCATGGCTGTTTGTGAAGGAATCCCGCCTGGGTCCGGTCTGCCAGTCTCTGATGGTACAAATAGTAGCAGACCTTTAAACCAAACCAAATCTTAGCCTGCTGCACTTTCTGGAAGCTTTGTTAGGTGTTTTGGCATCTCGGCGACAACCGGAAATGGCTTAAGGTGTACCCTCCTGCAAAGATGATTTTCATTAAATTAAATTGATATAACGAGGGAATAATTTATTATATGGTTTGTGTAAATTGATTTCAAATGTAACAACTGAAGGAATTCCAATATGTTTTGTTCCCAGTTATTATGTATTTTTATGTTGGTTGTTGATACCGTGTTGAAAATATTTCAATTTCATTATTTGTAATATCATTTCATATCATTCATATATAAACATATTTTTTTGAATGGAAAGAATCGTTTCAGTTAACGAAAAGCAAATTATTAGAAATTGTCCCAGAAAAAGGTTATCTTAAGGGTTGTACAAAACTTTTGATATCTTCTATGGGGAGAAATTTCATACAATAGCTGCTGCTGCCACTTTTTTTTTTAGAAATTGTAAGTATTTTATCATTTCAGTCAACTTTTCTTGTTGATGAAAATGGTAAAAGAGGCCCACTGTCTTCTATATTAGAATTTAACTAACAATACGT